>CM022303.1:278802849-279077849 GCA_011799875.1 Thinopyrum elongatum
GTTTATTTGAAGTTTTGGAGGTGGCACATGCAAATTTACTTGGAACGGCAGGGTAATACCGCATATAGGTAGATATGGTGGACTCATCTGGAATAACTTGGGTTTTATGATTTTGATGCACAAGCAGTCTTCCCGCTTAGTACAGGCGAAGGCTAGCAAATAGATTGAGAAGCAACCAGCTAGAGAGCGAAAACGGTCATGAACATGCGTTATGCATAATTAACATTGAATACTAGCATGAGTAGGATATGGACACCATGAACATAAATATCGTAGAGGCTATGTGGGTTTTGATTCAATTACATGCATGAACATGTGCCAAGTCAAGCCACTTGAAACATTAAGAGGAGGATACCATATCATCATACTACATCACAATCATTTTAATGCATGTTGACATCCAAGATAAATCATTATCCACTCCCAGATACTTAAGCATGGCATGAGAAACTATAATCTCTAATTGTCATTGCAAACATGTTTGATCATAATATGCTGAATCATGGATACTAGGTTAAACATATTTACAAAAACAGAACAAGTTGAGTTCATACCCGTTTCTCTTTGCCACAGCCAGTTCATCAAATATCGTCATTATTGCCTTTCACTTGCACGACTGAATGATATGAAAATAATAATAGTGCAAGAGTGCTGTGGACTAAGCTGGAATCTGCAAACATTTTATTCAAAAGGAGAAGACAAGGTAATATGGGCTCTTTGTTAGATCAATATCAATGCATATGAGAACCACTCAACATTTTCATCGTGGTCTTCTCCTTGGTATGACTCAATAAAAAGAAAAGAATTTCAGAGAAACACACTAAAATATTTTTGGAGTTTTTAGTTTTTCTTGAAGAAAGCAAATTAAAGAAAAATAAAAAAATGAGAAAAACTATTTACACGGGAAAGCTCCCAACAAGCAAAAGAAGAATAAGGGAAATCTTATTGGGTTTTCTTTTTAATACTACAACTAACTAAACTAGAAAGAAAGACCGAAAAGAAGCAGGAAACATTTTTTTTGGATTTCTCAAAGTTTCTCAAACACACAAGATGAAAGCGAGAAAATAAATCTAGCATGGATAATACAATGAAAAGGTGTGGACACCGACAACTGGAATGAAATGTGTGAACATGAATGTAATGTCGGTGGAAATACGTACTCCCCCAAGCTTAGGCTTTTGGCCTAGCTTGGTAATCACCATCCGCGGCCTGCATTATAGTCAGAGTGATAGCTCACAGAGGCTCTTGGTGCAACCTCCTCAGTCTGCCGAGCTGCCTCGATCTCTGCCTTGTACGAGCGGGCCTCGCTCTCAAGAACACAGTGTTTTCTTTTGCTGTCAAAATCAAAGAGAGCAGGCGCAGGAAAAACAATATGCACAATGGTTTATTTATTGAACCTCAAGTTATAAGTATAATCAGTGATTTTGCCCTTAAAGAACTTATGGCGCTTCATGGCCTCAAAGTCTAAGTACTGAGTAGGTAAGATGGGGTCATAAGGCAGTGGTGTAACACCAACCTCTTTAGCTAAAAGAGAAGCATAAATCCCACCAGAGAAATAACCACTACTAGAGTTGTGTCGCAATCTGATGACGACCCACAAGTATAGGGGATCAATCATAGTCCTTTCGATCAGTAAAAGTGTCGAACCCAACGAGGAGCAGACGGAAATGACAAGTGGTTTTCAGCAAGGTATTTTCTGCAAGCACTGAAATAGTAGGTAACATATAGTTTGATAGCAAGATAATTTGTAACAAGCAAGTAACGGTAACGGTAAATAATATGCAGCAAGGTAGCCCAATCCTTTTGTGGCAAAGGACAGGCCAAAACGGTCTCTTATGATAAGCAAAGTGTTCTTGAGGGTACACGGGAATTTCATCATATCACTTTCATCATGTTGGTTTGATTCGTGTTCGCTACTTTGATAATTTGATATGTGGGTGGACCGGTGCTTAGGTGTTGTTCTTACTTGAACAAACCTCCTACTTATGATTAACCCCCTCGCAAGCATCTACAACTACGAGAAAAGTATTAAGATAAAATCTAACCATAGCATTAAACTTTTGGATCCAAATCAGTCCCTTACGAAATAGCGCATAAACTAGGGTTTAAGTTTCTGTCACTCTAGCAACCCATCATCTAATAACAAATCCACAATGCATTCCCTTAGGCCCAAATATGGTGAAGTGCCATGTAGTCAACGTTCACATGACACCACTAAGGGAATCACAACATACATATCATCAAAATGTCAAACACATATCAAGTTCACATGATTACTTGCAACATGACTTCTCCCGTGACCTCAAGAACAAAAGTAACTACTCACAAATAACAATCATGCTCAGGATCAGAGGGGTATTAAATAGCATAATGGATCTGAACATATAATCTTCCACCAAATAAACCATATAGTAATCAACTACAAGATGTAATCAATACTACTAGTCACCCACAAGTACCAATCTAGGGTTCCGGTACAAAGATTGAACACAAGAGATGAACTAGGGTTTGAGAGGAGATGGTGCTTTTGAAGATGTTGATGGAGATGGCCCTCCCAAAGATGGGAGATTTGTTGGTGATGACGAAGGCGGTGATTTCCCCCTCCGGGAGGGAAGTTCCTCCGGCGGAATCGCTCCGCCGAAGGGCAAAAGTGCTCCTGCCCAAGTTCCGCCTCGAGACGGCGACGCTTCATCCCGAAAGTCCTCTCCTTATTTTTTTCTAGGTCAAAATGACTTATATACCAGAAGAGGGGCACCGGAGGTGGACCGAGGAGGGCACAACCCACCAGGGCGCGCCTGGGGGGCCTGGCGCGCCCAGGTGGGTTGTGCCCACCTGGTGGGCCTCCTCCGGTAGTTATTTGCTCCAGTATTTTTCATATATTGCAAAATAATTCTCCGTAAATTTTCAGCTCATTTGGAGATGTGCAGAATAAGTGCCCTGACGTAGCTTTTTCAGGTCCAGAATTCCAGCTGCCGGTATTCTCCCTCTTTGTGTAAACCTTGCATATTATGAGAGAAAAGGCATTAGAATTACTCCAAAAAGCATTATTATGCATAAAAACATTATAAATAACAGTAGGAAAACATGATGCAAAATGGACGTATCAACTCCCCCAAGCTTAGACCTCACTTGTCCTCAAGCGAAAAACCAAAATCGAAAAACATGCCCCCATGCTTAGAGAGGGAGGTGTCGATAAAAACAAAATACAGACATAGAAGCATCATGCATATTATTATAACAGCAAGAAATTTTAACATAAAACTTTATCAAACAACTTTTATCATATAACTTCTCATGAACAAGTAACAATTCATCACAACATTGAAGTATAAAGCATAAACCTTATTGAAAACCAACAAACTATGTTCTCAGTCAACTTTGCAACTACAATTCATCATATTTTCAGGAAGGGTCACGTATCGGAGCCTTTAGGCAAGTCCACATACTCAACCATCATTTAATCTTCTATGATTGCTAACACTCACAGCATACCCATGAACAAAAAGTTTCAACCGGACACATAGAAAGATAGGGGCTTATAGTTTCGCCTCCCAACGTATTCACCTCAAGGGTGATGTCAACAATAATAACTCATGCCCACTCATATCCAACTGGATATATGTGCCTAGATCTTTCCTCACCACATGATGCTTGCAAAAAGAGAAAATAAAAAAGGAATAGGGGAAGATACTTTGACTCTTACATAAAAGTAAAAGATAGGCCCTTCGCAGAGGGAAGCAGAGGTTGTCATGCGCTTATTTGTTTGTATGCCAAATCCCTTAATGCAAAAGAACGTCACATTATATTGCCCCTTATGATAGCAACCTTTATTATGCAGTCCGTCGCTTTTATTACTTTGCCATCATAAGTTCGTACAACGCTCAATTTTCTCTTACACTAAACGATCCAACACATTTAGAAGCAATTTTTATTGCCTTATTGCACCGATGACAACTTACTTGAAGGATCTTACTCAATCCATAGGCAGGTATGGTGGACTCTCAAAATAAGATTTTGGGTTAAGGGTTTTTGGATGCACAAGTAGTATCTCTACTTAGTGCTGAATTTTTTGGCTAGAAAAGATACTGAGCAAGCACCACATGTTGAAGGATCTATGACAATATAACTTCTATGTGAATATGAACAAACATACATCATTACGTTGTCTTCCTTGTCCAACGTCAACTATTTTGACACAAAATATTTAATGGGGGCTCACAATCATAAAAGATGTCCAAGATAGTGTATTTGCATGTGAATCTTCTCTTCCCTTATTAATTCTTTCATGAATTGCATCATTGACCAATGCTATGTTTGTCAAACTCCAATAAATTTTACCACTTATACTTTTCCTTATGTGATGTCATTACTTACCATAAGATTAGCATATGATATTTTTCATTTATTTTCCTTTCTTTTTATTGGAACAAAAAGGTAAAGAAACAAAACTCAAACTACTCTTTATTATATATCTCGCACACGATTACATAGATAGATCACTAAGCAAGCACTCAAAAAGAAAGGATCGAACTAAACTTTTATTCAACTAAATCAGAGGATAACTAAATATCGAACTAAAATAGATGAAAGAAAAGATAGTGGTGGTGATACGATACCGGGGCACCTCCCCCAAGCTTGGCACAAGCCAAGGGGAGTGCCCATACCATGAACTCAAGTTTCTTTTATTGGAGAAGATGATGAAGGTGGTGGTGAAGTAGTAGCGGGCTTGTCCTTTTTCTCCAGCTTGCGTCGGAGGGTAAAATTATCTATCCTCAACTCATTGTTCTCCATCTCAAGCTTTATTATCCTCTTGCATAATGCCTCCTTGCTTTCTTGCTTGAAACGAGGAGGGACTGGTTTGTCTTCATCTTCCTCATCGGTGAACCATATATAGGGGTAGGTGTCCTTGAAGATATTTTTATCCAAAGGCTGATAAGAAACTGGGCAATCCTCTTCCGAATCTTGAGATGACATATTTCAGATCTACCAGGAAAACAGCAAGAAAGAAGAACAGAAGATTTCTCCGCGATACGGTGGTTAATACGTTCGGGGGGTATATAAATATTTTTTATCTTGGGAAACAACCAATGGGAGGAAAACGGAGTCAGGAAGGTTCCCGAGGTGGGCACGCCAGGGGGCCCAGGCGCGCCCTGGTGTCTTGTGCCCTCCTCGGTTGCCTTCCTGGTTGTTTCTTATTTTCCTAATTTTTATAATATTCCAAAAATGATAGAAAATATTTTTGCGGATTTTTCAGAGTGCGTTTACTTACCGTATCATGTACCTCCTATTTTTTAGTATTCTAGAGTGTTCCGGAAGGTCTCTTTTATGTGTTCCTCCGGTGTAATGGTTTGAATAATATTGCTTTCAACATTAATAGGCGTACCTGAGATATAGTGTTTAATTCTTTGACCATTGACCACCTTCGGGTTAGTGCTTTCGGTATTATTAATCTTGATGGCTCTAGAGCGATAAACCTCCTCGATAATATATGGTCCTTCCCATTTAGAGAGAAGTTTTCCCGCAAAGAATCTAAAACGAGAGTTGTACAAAAGAACATATTCTCCAACTTTGAATTCCCGCTTTTGGATTCTTTTGTCATGCCATCTTTTCACCTTTCCTTTAAATAATTTGGCATTTTCATAAGCTTGGGTTCTCCATTCATCTAATGAGCTAATATCAAATAACCTCTTTTCACCGGCAAGTTTGAAATCATAGTTGAGTTCTTTAATTGCCCAATATACTTTATGTTCTAACTCTAGAGGCAAATGACAAGCTTTTCAATAAACCATTTTATAGGGAGACATACCCATAGGATTTTTATATGTTGTTCTGTAGGCCCAAAGTGCATCATCCAATTTCTTAGACCAATTCTTTTGGGACCTATTAACAGTTTTTTGTAATATTAGTTTTATTTCTCTATTGCTAAGTTCAACTTGACCACTAGATTGAGGATGATAGGGTGATGCAATTCTATGGTTAACATCATATTTAGCAAGCATTTTACGGAAAGCACCATGAATAAAGTGTGAACCACCATCAGTTATTAAATATCTAGGGACTCCAAACCTCGGGAAAATAACTTCTTTAAGCAATTTAATGGAAGTGTTATGATCAACACTACTAGTTGGAATAGCTTCTACCCACTTAGTAGCGTAATCAACAGCAACCAAAATATGTGTATACCCATTAGAGGAAGGAAAAGGTCCCATATAATAAAAACCCTAAACATCAAATGGTTCAACAACAATTGAATAATTAATAGGCATTTCTTGACGCTTACCCATATTACCAATTCTTTGACACTCATCACAAGATAAGACAAACTTACGGGCATCCTTGAAGAGAGTAGGCCAATAAAAACCAGATTGCAATACCTTATGAGCAGTTCTATCTCCCGCATGATGTCCTCCATAAGCTTCGGAGTGACATTTCCGTAGGATTTGTTCTTGTTCATGCTCAGGTACACAACGTCTAATAATACCATCTACTCCTTCTTTATAAAGATGTGGGTCATACCAAAAGTAATGTCTTAAATCATAAAAGAAAATTTTTCTTTTGTTGGTATGTGAAACTAGGTGGTATGCATTTAGCAACAACATAATTAGCATAGTCAGCATACCAAGGAGTATTATGAGAAATATTTACTGCAGCTAGTTGTTCATTAGAAAAACTATCATCAATAGGTAGTGGGTCATCAAGAGTATTTTCTAACCTAGACAAGTTATCAGCTACGGGGTTCTCGGCTGTAACACCCCCTCTGTAATGAGCTACAGTAACCCTCTGTGATCAAGCTAATCTTTTGCTAAATAGTGCTTGATCACCTTTGATTCAAATATCATTTGGATTTCCACTTTGGAATCAAATTCAAATTTGCGAGTGAAATTTGAAGTTGCACAAAAGTTGCTGAAAAAATGTTCATCATTTAGCACAATTTCCCTAACTAATAATTGTTAATGAAAACAACATCACCATCAAGCTAAGGTGGCCACAACAATTTAAAATAGTGCAAAAGAGGCATTTTAAATGCTTTTCCATTTGTATAAAAATTCAAACTAATTCTTTTGGTCCCAAAATTTTTCTATCACTGCCAATTATTGCAACATAATTGTTGGGCCAATTCCCACATTTTTGCAAAATGAAATGGTGGCTCAATTATTTGTTTTGCTCTCTGGTTAAAAGAAAAATAGAAGAACAAAAAGAAAAAGAAAAAGGCCCAGGGCACTGGACCTAAGTCCACAGTGCCGGCCCAGCCCGTTCCTCCCACTTGTCTCCCTCCTCCTGCTCATCCCACGCCGTTGTCGTCCTCTGCACACGCGCGCGCCTGGCCCCCCTCTCTCCCTGGTCGACAGCGCGCTGTCGCGCTCTCCGTGGAGGATAAGGGCAGAGCCCTGCGACCCCCTGGCGTCTCCCTCGCCACTCCCTCTCCCTCTCTCCCCCTTCCCCATCGCAGCCGAGCGCTGCCGTCGCCATGACCGCCATCGCTCACGCGCTCTGCGGCCTCCCCGCCACCTGAGACCGCGCCAGGAGGACCGCCTGCGTTGACTGTGTCGACTACGAGGACGCGCTTGAGCTCGGCGCCCCGTAGTGGCCGAATCGCGCCCTTCCCCTTCCTCACATCGCCGCCGCTGCACCGCCTCGACCCACGCCGCCCCGAGCTCCCCTAACTTCTCCGGGCCTTCCCTGCACCGCTGTGAGCCACCCGGTCCTCCCCAACCTCTTCCTTCTCCTCCCCGTGCGCCGTAGGTAGCTCCCCCGCGTGCTCAAGCTTCAGCCACCGTCGGTCATCATCGCAGCCGACACTGCGGGCTGTTTCAACGGCCGCCGTTGCCGCCGTTCGACGCGGTGTGATGCCCGCGTTCGAATGCGCCAAGTCCCGCACCGAATGAGCCCCCGCAACCCACTTCTCCTCGCGCCACCGAACACCACCGCCGCCTTGCTCGTCTCCGGCGATGTTCCGGCCATCCCCGACGCTAGCCACGGCCACCATCGGACGCGACGCTCGACGCCCGTTCGAACGCGACCGAATTGGCGCCAAACGGAGCATCACAACGGGATTCCGGCGAACTCCGGCGAGGTTCCGGCCGTCCCCGCTGCGTCTCGCCTCACCGGCGGCCGGCGCTGACCGGACGCCCACATGGCACCGCATGGGGCCGCCCTTGTGCCACTGACGCTGGGTCCTGCGGGCCCAGTTGACCAGTCAACCCCGCTGACTGGGCTGACTGGGCCACTGACACGCGGGCCCCACCGCTAAAACATTTTAAAAATAAATGAAAATGTTAATTAATCTGTTAGTTAATTAGTTAACTAAAGCTGACACTGACAGTGGTTCCCACAAGCTAATTGGGTTAATTAGTTAAATTTAATCCTCTGATAATTAGTACTGTGAATGACATGTGGGCCCCACCTGTCATAGTGACTCTGGTCAGCTGGGTTTGACACACCGATGTCATGCTGACGTCATGCTGATGTCAGCTGCTACTATTCTGGATAATTCGTATTTAATAATTAAATTAATTCCAAAAAATGTTTTAAGACTTTGAAAAATCATAGAAATTAAACCGTAACTCGGTTGGAAAAACTTTATATATGTAAGTTGCTCAGAACGACGAGGCGAATCCGAATACGCGGTCCGTTCGTTCGCCACCCGTCCCTAGCATAGAGAACATGCAACCATCGCCCTCCGTTTCATCTGTCAGAAAATGCCAAACTTCGGGAAAACTTTCCCGGATGTTTCCCCCCTCCCGGTATCGAGTAGCACTGCGTTAGAACACCCCTAGCGCTGCTTATTGTCTTGTCATGCATAGTATTGCACTTGTTTGCTCTGTATTTATTGTTTCTTCCCCCTCTTCTCTCTGGTAGACCCCGAGATCGCTGCTGATGTCCCTTTGATCGACTACGTCATCGGCGACTCTTCTTCCTTTTCAGCAAAGCTTCCAGGCAAGCACCTCCCTTGAGCATGCCTATATCGCCTATTCTCTTCTCTCTTGTGCTTGCATTAGAATTGCTGCTGCTGCTGCTTTACCTATTCTGATGCATAGCCTGATTTTTGTAACCTGCTTTTGATAATTAACTGCTTATCCTAAACTGCTTAGTATAGGCTAGGTAGAGACCCACCAGAGACCCCACTTTGTCCCCAGTTGCCCCCGCTGGATTTTTCAGATGACTCGCTCTACAAGATTGATAGCCAGGCCCTGGCACCGCACATCACACCCCCTTTATCTGTACGACACTGCAGCATTACTATCGAGTGCCGAGGGTGATACCTCGTATACCACTTCTGATGTTAACTCTGTAGAGTAGTTATTTGGTCATGGTCATCGAGGGTGATTCCTCCTTCACCACTTCCGATAACGACGTTGTTGTGCAACACCTCAAGTGTGAACCCATCGAGGGTGATTTCTCCGAGTTCACCTTGACGGATACATCAAGTAGGAATCCAACGAGGGTGATACCTCGGATTCCCCTGATGTTATGGACACACGGATACTTGGACTTTACAACTGTCACTTGGAAAGGTGGGTCGACCCTGAGGGGTACCCGCGAATGATGGGAAGTTAACCGTGAGATATTTACAAGGCGCGGTCGAGCATCCTTAGCCCTTGCAGCAAGTCCTCGAGATGGGGCGACGGGGTCACATCGATCGTGAGTCTCTGCTCGTTACCGCAAGCCCCTAATCCACTAACGATTTGGATATTTGATCCGAGCCGGCCTTTGGCCGGATAGCACTAACCATCACGTGGGAAGAGTTATGGGCACTCTGCATCGTAGCATCAGCCGAAAGCTTTGTCAGACGTCCGGTTCAGCATCGCGGCCGGGACGGACCGGCGCCCCCCTGGTGCCTGGCTCCCCCTGCTCGCAACGACCCGGAGTGCACAGGGTGATGGCCCATGACCTCTGAGCGCTTAGGATATAGACCGACGGGGACCTCTCTGCTGAGCTCTAGGTAGGGTTGCGGTGTGTCGTTTGGCCGAGGCCGGGCATGACCCAGGAAAGTGTGTATGGCCGGAGTTAAGCGAGCGTGGTGGGTAAGTTGGTGCACCCCTGCAGGGAAGAAAACATCTACCGATAGCCTGTCCTACGGTAACGGACACTCGGAGTTGTATCCCGATCGATACAACTAGAACTGGACACTTGAGATGATAACTGGATATGTGGCTCCGAGATCGCTTTCTCGCAGGGAGTCTAGGAAGGATCTCTGGGCGAGACTGTTACTTGACACAACCACTATTATATATTGTACTGATCTACTCTCTTCTATTGCTGCAAGAACGCTAAAGATGCTAGTCTTCGATAGGACTAGGCCTTCTCTCTACTCTGGCATTTCTGCAGCCCAGTCCACATATACAGCCTCCCTTTGATAATGTTGCATATGTAGTGTAGATCCTTGCTTGCTGAGTACTTCGGATGAGTACTCACGTTTGCTTTGCTTTCTTTTTCTCCCCATATCCGTTTGATGCAACCAGATGATGGAGCCCCTAGACCGCTGCCCCCGCCGCCGACTACTTCTACCACCCCGAGGATGGCTACTACTTCGAGATGGCTGACGACCAGGAGTAGGTTCGGAGGGTCCCAGGCAGGAGGCCTACGCCTTTTCGTTCGTAGTGTTTTCTTTTGTCCCGCCTCTTAAAGGCCTTTTGTTTTATCTTTTATATCTGTACTCAGATATCTGATGTTTCCGCTGACGCTTGTATGCGAGCTTATGTATTCGAGCCCTCGAGGCCCCTGGCTTGTAATATAAAGCTTGTATTATTTTATTTTGTGTCTAGAGTTGTGTTGTGATATCTTCAAGTGAGTCCTTAGGCTTGATCATGTGCATTTGCATGTATGGTTAGTGCACGATTAAGCCAGGGGCGTCACAGGTTGGTATGTCTTTCACGACTACTATTATATATCTAATGCCCTTCTTGTTCATTTCCCGTGTTACATCATGAATAACTCCATACACATGCAGTTGTTATTACTAAACTGCCCCTGTCGAGTTGGCAGGATGGCTGACGATCCTCCACCTCCACCTTATGTTGCCGCAATGATGCATCATTTTGAACTGAACCGTCAGTTTATGACCGGAGTAATGGCTCAGTTCCCAACTCAGAATGCTTAGCAACAGTCTACTCCAATAACTCTGCCAGAATTCGTGCGCCTCAATCCGTCCACTTTTCGCAGCTCGACTGATCCAATGGATGCTGATGATTGGCTCCGTGACATTGCCTTTCAGATGAAGTCGGCAAATGTTATCCCTGGCAATTACATCACCTATGCGACGTATCATCTGAGGGGTTCAGCTGCTCAATGGTGGGAAAGTCATAGGCATATGCTACCTGCTGGAAGTGTAACCACTTGGCAGGAATTTCAGATAGTTTTTCATGCATGGTACATTCCTCAAGGTCTGATCGACCAGAAGATGCAGGAGTTTCGCAAACTCACACAAGGCATAATGACGGTGGATGAATATCAGAGGAAATTCCTTGAATTATCCCGCTATGCTGATGATGATGTTTGCACTGACGCTCGCAAGTAGGAGAAATTCCGTGAAGGACTGCGTACTGATATAAACCTCACACTTGCTGTCCATGATTGCACAGACTTCGCAATGCTTGTTAGCCAAACTTTCTGAGTTGAAACTGCTCTGACTAAACACCAGGAGTCACTCAAGCGCACTCGTGATGTTGGCTCATCCTCGGGTCAGCCTGTTCAGAAACGTCGAGTCTGGATCCCACACAATGTTTATCATTGACCTGCTCCAACGCCAAGGCCGTCTTATGTTGCACCTCATCTGCCTCCGCCGCCGAGACAGCTAATGATTCAAGCTGGACAACCCAA
This sequence comes from Thinopyrum elongatum, assembly GCA_011799875.1. NCBI lineage: Eukaryota > Viridiplantae > Streptophyta > Magnoliopsida > Poales > Poaceae > Thinopyrum > Thinopyrum elongatum. The sequence goes on from CM022303.1 coordinate 278,814,670, forward strand.
TGCCATGGCTCCTCCCCATAACGATGATTTATGCCGCAAGTATGGACAGCCAGGACACCTTATTATCAATTGTCGTCGGGATCCGTCTCAGAATGTATCGCGGCCTCCTAATGGTCTTACGAAGGGCTATCGAACCCATCATTGTAGAAATCGTAAGGCCAGGATGTCTGCTATGGACCGAGGCTAGGTCACTCATGTCGAAATGGAAGAAGCTCGAGAGTCTCCTAAAATCGTGATGGGTACCCTTCTAGTTAATTCAGTGGCGGCTTCTGTTCTTTTTGATTCAGGTGCATCACATTCCTTTGTGTCCCAGCAATTTGCACAATTGCATGGGTTAGCTATGAGATCGTTACCCACTCCTTTAGAAATCAGCACTCCCCGTTCCAGGTGGCAAACTCAGATGATAAGTCACAACAATCAAATCAGGGTTGAAGGATTGATGTTCCCTGTTTCACTCATTGCTCTCAAACCTTCTAACATAGATGTTATTCTCGGTATGGATTGGCTGGAAGCCCATAATGCTATGATTAACTGTGCCGCCAAGTCGGTCCAGCTCACACACCCTTCCGGCCAGAGGATCAACTACTCCGCCCGGATAGTCCAGGATGCCGAGAATCAGATATATGTTCTGAATGCATTGAATGCCTCACCTCTTGAGGGAATAGAAGACATTCCAGTCGTTCACGATTTCGAAGATGTCTTTCCAGAAGAACTTCCAGGAATACCCCCTGCTAAAGCTGTTGAACTCATCATAGACTTGAAGTTGGGCACTACTCCTATTGCTAAGCGACCATACAAGATGCCGCCGCATGAACTCCTTGAGCTTAAGGAGCAAATCGACAAATCACTCCGCAAAGGCTTTATCCGTCCAAGTTCCTCTGCCTGGGGAGCACCTTCACTCTTTGTCAAGAGGAAAGATGGAACGAAAGGTTGGTCCAAGTTTACCGTCCTATCAACCAGGCAACCATACATAATAAGTATCCACTTCCTCGGATCAATGATCTGTATGATCAACTTGCTGGATCATCGGTGTTTTCTAAACTCGACTTGAGGTTGGGTTATCATCAGATCCGTGTTCGCGAAGAGGATATTCCGAAGACTTCCTTTGTTACCCGTTATGGCTCTTATGAGTACACTGTCATGTCTTTTGGCTTGACTAATGCTCCAGCTACGTTCTCCCACCTCATGAATTATATATTCATGGATTACCTCGACAAGTTCGTCGTGGTATATCTGGATGATATTCTGGTATATTCTAAGAATAAGGAAGAATATGCTGAACATCTTCGCCTTGTATTGGAAAAGCTTCGAGAACACCAACTGTATGCCAAGTATTCCAAATGTGAGTTCTGGCTTTCTGAAGTAACCTACCTTGGACATGTAATTTCCAAGGATGGCATAGCTATTAACCCGGAACGAGTTCAAGCTATTCTTGACCGGACTCCACCAAAGAATGTCAAGCAAGTCAGAAGTTTTCTCGGCCTTGCAAGCTATTGTTGTCGCTTTGTCGAGAATTTCTCAAAGATTGCTAAGCCTTTGACTGATCTGCTTCACAAGGGCGTTAAGTTTGAGTGGACAGAAAAATGTCAGGAAAGTTTTCAAACACAGATAAGTTGACATCTGCCCCAGTACTTGCTCCTCCAGATTCTCGCAAAGACTTTGCGATTTATTGCGACGCATCCCGTGAAGGATTAGGCTGTGTCCTAATGCAAGAGCGTAAAGTGATTGCTTATGGCTCTCGACAGTTGCGCCCGCATGAAGAGAACTATCTAGTACATGATCTAGAACTAGCTGCTGTCATCTATGCATTGAAGTTGTGGCGACATTACCTCCTCAGTAATCATTGCGAGATCTACACGGATCATAAAAGTCTGAAGTACTTGTTCACTCAGCCATCTCTGAACCTCCGTCAGCAAAGATGGATGGAGACCATTACGGACTATGACTTGGGTATTTCTTATACCCCTGGCAAGGCTAATGTAATGGCTGATGCTTTGAGCCGTAAATCCTACTGCAGTGAACTTGAAGTCCAACTACAGCAACCACTCCTGTATGAAGAGCTGCGAAAGCTAAATCTCGAGATAGTTCCTCAAGGATACCTAAATACCATGGTTGTTGAACCAGACCTTGAGAAGGCTATTAAGAGTGCGCAAGCTAAAGATGCTGAAGTTGATCTGATGAAGAAAGATCTTCACCTTGAAAAGTACAGGGATTTCTCGCTGTCTGAATATGGAACCTTGTATTTCAAAGACCACATTGTCGTACCTCACTTCGAACTTATGACTGACAAGGTCATGAAGGAGGCACATGATACACCGCTGTCTATTCATCCGGGTAGCACCAAGATGTATCGTGATCTTTGTCAAAGGTACTGGTGGTCTAGAATGAAGCAGGATATTGCTCGATATGTTGCTGAATGTGATGTGTGTCATCGCATTAAAGCATAACATCAGAAGCCTGCTGGAATTCAACAACCACTTCCTATTCCTTTATGGAAATGGGACAAGGTTCAGATGGATTTCATTACTGGCCTTCCCAAGTCACAGAAGGGTCATGATGCTATTCTTGTCGTCGTCGACCAACTTTCCAAAGTTGCACACTTTCTGCCTGTCAAAGAGACGATCACTGCTAGTCAGTTAGCAGAGTTATATAGCTCCAGAATTGTATCACTCCATGGTATTCCGAAGGAGACCAGTTCGGACCGTGGTGGTCTTTTCACCTCAAAGTTCTGGGAAAGTTTCCAAGAAGCTATGGGAACTCATATCACCTGGAGTTCAGCATATCACCCCCAGTCCCAAGGCCAAGTCGAGCGAGTAAACCAAGTGCTTGAAGACATGCTGCGAGCTTGTGTTATTTCTTTCGGCAAGAAGTGAGAAGAATCTCTCCCGTATGCCGAGTTCTCTTATAACAACAGCTATCAAGCCAACTTGAAAATGGCCCCCTTCGAAGTACTATATGGACGTAAGTGTCGAACCACTCTGAATTGGTCAGAAACTAGGGAACGACCGCTCGTGGGTCCGGATATTATCCAACACGCTGAAGAGCAAGTCCGTATTGTTCGAGAGAATCTGAAGGCGGCTCAGGACCGCCAGAAGAGCAATTATGATCGCAAACAATGGGGTTTGATCTATCAACCTGGTGATCAAGCTTATCTGCGTGTCACTCCTATGAAGGGCACTCACCGTTTCGGAATCAAAGGCAAGTTAGCTCCACGCTACATTGGTCCTTTCCGCATTGTTGCAAGACGTGGTCAGGTGGCGTATAAATTGGAGTTGCCACCACAATTCTCTCATATACACGGCGTCTTCCATGTGTCGCAACTTCGTCGTTGCTTCAAGGAATCTCCGCACCGCGCAGTGGATCATGAGATGCTCGAATTGCATGATGATCTTTCTTATAAGGAGCATCCGATCCGCATCCTCGATGAATCTGAACGTCGAACCCGTCAGAAGACGACCACGTTCCTCAAAGTGCAGTGGTCAAATTATACTGAAGATGAAGCCACTTGGGAACGCGAGGATCATCTTCGAACGGAATACCCCGACCTCTTTCCTTCTACCTCCTGAATTCTCGGGACGAGAATTTCTTGTAGTGGAGGAGAATTGTAACACCCCCTCTATAATGAGCTACAGTAACCCTCTGTGATTAAGCTAATCTTTTGCTAAACAATGCTTGATCACCTTTGATTCAAATATCATTTGGATTTCCACTTCGGAATCAAATTCAAATTTGCGAGTGAAATTTGAAGTTGCACAAAAGTTGTTGGAAAAATGTTCATCATTTAGCACAATTTCCCTAACTAATAATTGTTAAGGAAAACAACATCACCATCAAGCTAAGGTGGGCCACAGCAATTTAAAACAGTGCAAAAGAGGCATTTTAAATGCTTTTCCATTTGTATAAAAATTCAAACTAATTCTTTTGGTCCCAAACTTTTTCTGTCACTGCCAATTATTGCAACATAATTGTTGGGCCAATTCCCACATTTTTGCAAAATGAAATGGTGGCTCAATTATTTGTTTTGCTCTCTGGTTAAAAGAAAAATAGAAGAACAAAAAGAAAAAGAAAAAGGCCCAGGGCACTGGACCTAAGTCCACAGTGCCGGCCCAGCCCGTTCCTCCCACTTGTCTCCCTCCTCCTGCTCATCCCGCGTCGTTGTCGTCCTCTGCAGACGCGCGCGCCTGGCCCCCTTCTCTCCCTGGTCGACAGCACGCTGCCGCGCCTCCGTGGAGGATAAGGGTAGAGCCCCGCGACCCCCTGGCGTCTCCCTCGCCACTTCCTCTCTATCTCCCCCCCTTCCCCATCGCAGCTGAGCGCCGCCGTCGCCATGACCGCCATCGCCCACGCGCTCTGCGGCCTCCCCGCCAGGAGGACCGCCTGCATCGACTGCGTTGACTACGAGGACGTGCTCGAGCTCGGCGCCCCGCAACGGCCGAATCGCGCCCTTCCCCTTCCTGGGATCGCCGCCGCTGCACCACCTCGACCCACGCCGCCCAGAGCTCCCCTAACTTCCTCGGGCCTTCCCTGCACCGCTGTGAGCCACCCGGTCCTCCCCGACCTCTTCTTTCTCCTCCCCGTGCACCGTAGGTAGCTCCCCCGCGTGCTCAAGCTTCGGCCGCCGTCGGTCATCATCGCAGCCGACGCTGCGGGTTGTTTCAACGGCCGCCGTTGCCGCCATTCAACGCCGTGTGATGCCCGCGTTCGAATGCGCCAAGTCCCGCACCGAATGAGCCCCAGCAACCCACTTCTCCTCGCGCCACCGAACACCACCGCCGCCTTGCTCATCTCCGACGATGTTCCGGCCATCCCCGACGCTAGCCACGGCCACCATCGGACACGGCGCTCGATGCCTGTTCGAACGCAACCGAATTCGCACCAAACGGAGCATCACAACGGGATTCCGGCGAACTCCGGCGAGGTTCCGGCCGTCCCCGCCGCGTCTCGCCTCACCGGCGGCCGGTGCTGACCGGGTGCCCACGTGGCACCGCGTGGGGTCGCCCCTGTGCCGCTGACGCTGGGTCCCGTGGGCCCAGTTGACCAGTCAACCCTGCTGACTGGGCTGACTGGGCCACTGACACGCGGGCCCCACCGCTAAAACATTTTAAAAATAAATGAAAATGTTAGTTAAAATGTTAATTAATCTGTTAGTTAATTAGTTAACTAAACTGACACTAACAGTGGGTCCCACAAGCTAATTAGGTTAATTAGTTAAATTTAATCCTCTGATAATTAGTACTGTGAATGACACGTGGGCCCCACCTGTCATAGTTGACTCTGGTCAGCTGGGTTTGACCCGCTGATGTCATGCTGACATCATGCTGATGTCAGCTGCTACTATTCTGGATAATTCATATTTAATAATTAAATTAATTCCAGAAAATGTTTTAAGACTTTGAAAAATCATAGAAATTAAACCGTAACTCGGTTGGAAAAACTTTATATATGAAAGTTGCTCAGAACGACGGGACGAATACGACTTCGCGGTCCATTCGTCCGCTACCCGTCCCTAGCATAGCGAACATGCAACTGTCGCCCTCTGTTTCATCTGTCAGAAAATGCCAAACTTCGGGAAAACTTTCCCGGATGTTTCCCCCCTTTCCGGTATCGAGTAGCACTGCGTTAGAACACCCCTAGCGCTGCTTATTGTCTTGTCATGCATAGTATTGCACTTGTTTGGTCTGTATTTATTGTTTCTTCCCCCTCTTCTCTCCGGTAGACCCCGAGATCGCTGCTGATGTCCCTTTGATCGACTACGTCATCGACGACTCTTCTTCATTTTCAGCAAAGCTTCCAGGAAAGCACCCCCCCTTGAGCATGCCTATATCGCCTATTCTCTTCTCTCTTGTGCTTGCATTAGAATTGCTGCTGCTACTGCTTTACCTATTCTGATGCATAGCCTGATTTTTGTAACCTGCTTTTGATAATTAACTGCTTATCCTAAACTGCTTAGTATAGGCTGGGTAGAGACCCACCAGAGACCCCACTTTGTCCCCAGTTGCCCCCGCTGGATTTTTTAGATGACTTGCTCTATGAGATCGACAGCCAGGCCTCAGCACTGCACATCACACCCCCTTTATCTGTACGACACTGCAGCGTTACTATCGAGTGCCGAGGGTGATACCTCGTATAGCACTTCTGATGTTAACTCTATAGAGTAGTTATTTGGTCATGGTCATCGAGGGTGATTCCTCCTTCACCACTTCCGATAATGACGTTGTCGTGCAACATCTCAAGTGTGAACCCATCGAGGGTGATTCCTCCGAGTTCACCTTGACGGGTACATCGAGTAGGAATCCAACGAGGGTGATACCTCAGATTCCCCTGATGTTATGGACACACGGATACTTGGACTTTACAACTGTTACTTGGAAAGGCGGGTCGACCCTGAGGGGTACCCGCGAATGATGGGAAGTTAACCGTGAGATATTTACGAGGCGCGGCCGGGCATCCTTAGGCCTTGTAGCAAGTTCTCGAGACGGGGCGACGGGGTCACATCGATCATGAGTCTCTGCTCATTACCGCAAGCCCCTAATCCACTAACGATTTGGATATTTGATCCGAGCCGACCTTTGGCCGGATAGCACTAACCATCACGTGGGAAGAGTTATGGGCACTCTGCATCGTAGCATCAGCCGAAAGATTTGTCAGACGTCCAGTTCAGCATCACGGCCAGGACGGACCGGCGCCCCCCTGGTGCCTGGCTCCCCCTGCTCGCAACGACCCAGAGTGCACAGGGTGATGGCCCATGACCTCTGAGCGCTTAGGATATAGACCGACGGGGACCTCTCTACTGAGCTCTAGGTAGGGTTGCGGTGTGTCGTTTGGCCGAGGCCGGGCATGACCCAGGAAAGTGTGTTCGACCGGAGTTAAGCGGTGTGGTGGGTAAGTTGGTGCACCCCTGCAGGGAAGAAAACATCTATCGATAGCCTGTCCTACGATAACGGACACTCGGAGTTGTATCCCGATCGATACAACTCGAACTGGACACTTGAGATGATAACTGGATATGTGGCTCCGGGATCGCTTTCTCGCAGGGAGTCTAGGAAGGATCTCTGGGCGAGACTGTTACTTGACACAACCACTATTATATATTGTACTGATCTACTCTCTTCTATTGCTGCAAGAACACTGAAGATGCTAGTCGTCGATAGGACTAGGCCTTCTCTCTACTCTGGCATTTCTGCAGCCCAGTCCACATATACAACCTCCCTTCGATAATGTTGCATATGTAGTGTAGATCCTTGCTTGCTGAGTACTTCAGATGAGTACTCACATTTGCTTTGCTTTCTTTTTCTCCCCATATCCGTTTGATGCAACCAGATGACGGAGCCCCTAGACCGCTGCCCCCGCCGACGACTACTTCTACCACCCCGAGGATGGATACTACTTCGAGATGGCTGACGACCAGGAGTAGGTTCGGAGGGTCCCAGGCAGGAGGCCTGCGCCTTTTCGTTCGTATTGTTTTCTTTTGCCCCGCCTCTTAAAGGCCTTTTGTTTTATCTTTTATATCTGTACTCAGATATCTGATGTTTCCGCTGACGCTTGTATGCGAGCTTATGTATTCGAGCCCTTGAGGCCCCTGGCTTGTAATATAAAGCTTGTATTATTTTATTTTGTGTCTAGAGTTGTGTTGTGATATCTTCAAGTGAGTCCTTAGGCTTGATCGTGTGCATTTGCGTGTATGGTTAGTGCACGATTAAGCCGGGGGCGTCACATCGGCTCCTTTTCTATCAGGGATATGTAAATCAAATTATTGTAGCAAAAGAACCCACCTAATAAGTCTAGGTTTAGCATCTTTCTTTTCCATAAGATATTTAATAGCAGCATGATCGGTGTGAACAATAACTTTAGAATCAACAATGTAAGATCTAAATTTATCACAAGCAAACACAACTACTAAAAATTCTTTTTCAGTAGTAGCATAATTTCTTTGGGCACTGTCTAGAGTTTTGCTAGCATAATGGATAATATTTAATTTCTTATCAACTCTTTGTCCTAGAACAGCACCAACACCATAATCACTAGCATCACACATAATTTCAAAAGGCAAGTTCCAATCAGGTGGTTGAACAATAGGTGCAGAAGTTAAGGATTTCTTAAGTGTTTCAAAGGCTTCTACACAATCATCATAAAAAACAAATGGAAAATCCTTTTGTAAAAGATTTGTAAGAGGCCTAGAATTTTTGGAGAAGTCTTTAATAAACCTCCTATAGAAACCAGCATGACCGAGAAAACTACGAATACCTTTAATATCTTTAGGACAAGGCATTTTCTCAATTGCATCAACTTTAGCTTGGTCCACCTCAATACCTCGTTCAGAAATTTTATGCCCCAAAACAATACCTTCATTAACCATAAAGTGGCACTTCTCCCAATTCAAGACAAGATTAGTTTGCTCGCATCTCTACAAAACTCGATCAAGGTTGCTCAAGCAATCATCAAAAGAAGTTCCATAAACAGAAAAATCATCCATGAAAACCTCAACAATCATTTCACAAAAATCAGAGAATACAACAGCCATACATCTTTGAAAGGTAGCAGGTGCATTGCATAAACCAAAAGGCATACGTCTATAAGCATAAGTTCCAAAAGGGCAAGTAAAGGTGGTTTTCTCTTGATCAGGTTGTGAGACAGGTATTTGAGAAAAAACAGAATATCCATCGAGAAAGCAAAAGTGTGTGTGCTTTGATAATCTTTCTAGCGTTTGATCAATAAAAGTCAAAGGGTAATGATCTTTTCTAGTTGCTTTATTTAATTTTCTAAAATCAATTACCATTCTATAGCCAGTAACAATTGTTTGCGGAATGAGTTCATTTTTATCATTAGGAACAATGGTAATACCTCCCTTCTTAGGGACACAATGAACGGGACTTACCCATCTACTATCAGCTATGGGATAGATTATACCTGCTTCCAGAAGCTTTAATATTTTAGTTCTTACCACTTCTTTCATCTTAGGATTCAAACGTCGTTGATGATCAACAACGGGTTTAGCATCAGGTTCCATATTAATCTTGTGCTGATAGAGAGTGGGACTAATGCCCTTAAGATCATCAAGAGTATATCCAATAGCAGCTTGGTGCTTCTTCAGAATTTTCAATAATCTTTCTTCTTCATGCTCTGAAATGTTAGCACTAATAATAACAAGATATATCTTATTCTCATCGAGATAAGCATATTTCAAAGGGTCAGGCAATTGTTTTAATTCAAACACAGGATCACCTTTAGGTGGAGGAGGACCTCCTAGAGTTTCAATAGGCAAATTGTGTTTTAGTAGAGGTCGTTGTTTGAAGAATTTTTTATCTATTTCATTTCTTTCATGCATATGCATATCATTTTTATTGTCTAGCAAATATCGTTCTAGTGGATCTGTAGGAGGCACGACAATAGAAGCAAGACCAATTATTTCATCCCTACTAGGTAATTCTTTCTTATGAGGTTGTCTATTAAACTTGGAAAAATTAAACTCATGAGACTCATCACCAAAGCTAACACTGACAGTTTGTTTATGACAATCTATAGTGGCATTGACAGTGTTCAAGAAAGGTCTACCAAAGATAATTGGACAGAAGTCATCTTGTGGGGAACCAAGAACTAGAAAATCACTAGGGTATTTTATTTTCCCACACAAGACTTCAACATCTCTAACAATCCCAAGTGGTGTGACGGTGTCTCTATTAGCACTCATGCATGCTATGTCATTCATAACTTCTTGGTATAAGGTAAAGTGAATAGCACTCATGCTAGCACCTAAGTCACATAAGCCATGATAACAATGATCTCCTATTTTAACTGAGACAACATACATGCTAACAAGAGGTCTATGTTTATCTTTTTCATCGGGTTTGGCAATTCTAGCAGCTTCATCACAGAAGTAAATAACATGCCCGTCAATATTTTCTACCAAGAGATCTTTAACCATAGCAACACTAGGTTCTACTTTAATTTGTTCAGCAGGTTTAGGTGCTCTAATATTACTTTTGCGAACCACAGTTGAAACCTTAGCATGTTCCTTCATCCTAACAGGGAAATGTGGTTTTTCAATATAAGCAGTTGGCACAACTGGATCAACATTGTAAATAATAGCTTCATCTTTAGCTATGATCGGTTCTTTAATTTCTTCTTTGATAGGGGGATGCTATTTAAACCACTTCTCCTTAGGAAGATCAATATGAGTAGCAAATGATTCACAGAAAGAGGCTACTATCTCAGAGTCAAGTCCATATTTAGTGCTAAACTTGTGAAAAGCATCGGTATTCATAAAAGATTTAACACAATCAAATTCAAGCTTAATACCTGACTCTTAACCTTCGTCGAGTTTCCAATCTTCAGAGTTGCGTTTAATTCTTTCCAAAAGATCCCACCTGAATTCAATAGTCTTCTTCATAAAGGAACCAGTACAAGAAGTATCAAGCATGGATTGATCATCACGAGAAAGCCGAGCATAAAATTTTTGAATAATAATTTCTCTAGAGAGCTCATGATTGGGGCATGAATATAACATTTGTTGGGAAACGTTGCATGGAAAACAAAAAAATTTCTACGCACACGCAAGATCTATCCATGGAGATGCATAGCAACGAGAGGGGAGAGTGTGTCTACGTACCCTCATAGACCGTAAGCGGAAGCGTTTGACAACGCGGTTGATGCAGTCGAACTTCTTCGCATCCCAACCGATCGAGCACCGAATGTACGGCACCTCCATGTTCTGCGCATGTTCAGCTCGGTGACGTCCTCCGCCTTCTTGATCCAGCAAGACGGCAAGGTAGTGGATGAGTTCCGGCAACACGACAGCGTGGTGATGGTGATGGTGAAGTTATCTCCGCAGGGCTTGACCTAAGCACTACGAAAATATGACCGGGGGTGTAAACGGTGGAGGGGGGCGCCACACACGGCTAAGACAATGTTCTGGGTGTGCTAGGATCCCCCCTCCCACATATATATAGGTGGAAGGGAGAGGGAAGAGGCCAAGGGGCGCCCCAAGTAGATCCGAATCCTACTTGGGCTCCTGCACTTGGCCGCGCCCCCCTTGCCATATTTGTTGGAGGGGGGAAGGAAAGGGGGAAGAGGGAAGGAAGGGGGAGGACGAATCCCCCCTTTCCTTCCCCCCACTTGGGCGGCTGCCATGGGGGGTGCGCCAGCCCCTTGTGGGCTGGTGTGCTCCCCTCTTATGGCCCAATAGGCCCACTATCCTCTCGGGGTTGTCCGGTACCCCCTCTGGTACTCCGATGACTATCCAGTACACTCCGAAACACTTCCGGTGTCCGAATACCATCATCCTATATATCAATCTTTACCTCTCAACCATTTCAAGACTCCTCGTCATGTCCGTGATCTCATCTGGGACTCCGAACAACATTCGGTGAGCAAATCATATAACTCATATAACACTATATCGTCAACGAACGTTAAGCGTGAGGACCCTACGGGTTCGAGAACTATGTTGACATGACCGAGACACCTCTCCGGTCAATAACCAATAGCAGAACCTGGATGCCCATATTGGCTCCTACATATTCTACGAAGATCTTTATCGGTCGAACCGTTATGACAACATACATAATTCCCTTTGTCCATCGGTATGTTACTTGCCCGAGATTCGATCGTTGGTATCTTCATACCTAGTTCAATCTCGTTACCGGCAAGTCTCTTTACTCGTTCCGTAATACATCATCCTGTAACTAACTCATTAGTCACTTTGCTTGCAAGGCTTCTTATGATGTGTATGTTGGGAAACGTTGCATGGAATACAAAAAAAATTGTACGCACACGCAAGATCTATCCATGGAGATGCATATCTACGAGAGGGGAGAGCATCTTCATACCCTTGAAGATCGCTAAGCGGAAGCGTTTATCAACGCAGTTGATGTAGTCATACACCTTCACGATCCGTCCTGATCAAGTAACGAACGTACGGCACCTCCGCATTCAGCACACGTTCAGCTCGATGACGTCCTCTCCTTCTCAATCCAGCAAGAGAGGTGAAGTAGTAGATGAGTTCTGGCAGCACGACGGTGTGATGAAGGTCGGTGATGAAGAACAATCTCCGCAGGGCTTTGCCAAGCACTATAGAAACTAGACGGAGGATAAACTAGAGGGGACCGGGTTGCCGGCACACGGCTTGGTGAATCTTGATGTGTCTTGGGTGCTAGCCCTGCCCCTCTATTTATATGTTGAGCCCTGGGGTTGAAACTTGGAGTAAAAGCCTCCTCAAAGTCGGTTTTGCCCGAAAGGCAAGAGTCCTTCTCAGACTCCAGGGCCAGACGCCAGGGTTCCCGATGTCTGGGCCTAGGGTCCAGGGTCCTTGGCGTCTGGCCTCTGGTCTCTGCAAAACTTCCTTTTGCTCTTTCCAAAACCCTCGTGGGCTTTCCCCTTTGGCCCAAATAAAGTGTTCTCGTACCCAAACATTTTGGGAAACATCCGAAACCCCTTCCGGTGAATTCCGGAACCTTTCCGAAGACCAAACACTATTATCCCATATATCAATCTTTACCTCTGGACTATTCCGAAGCTCCTCGTCATGTCCGTGATCTCATCTGGGACTCCGAACAACATTCGGTCACCAACATACATAACTCATATAATACTATATCATCAACGAACGTTAAGCGTGCGGACCCTACGGGTTCGAGAACTATGTAGACATGACCGAGACACTTCTCTGGTCAATAACCAATAGCGGAACCTGGATGCCCATATTGGCTCCTACATATTCTACAGAGATCTTTATTGGTCGAACCTTATGACAACATATGTAATTCCCTTTGTCCATCGGTATGTTACTTGCCCGAGATTCGATCGTCGGTATCTTCATACCTAGTTCAATCTTGTTACCGGCAAGTCTCTTTACTCGTTCCGTAATACATCATCCTGTAACTAACTTCTTAGTCACTTTGCTTGCAAGGCTTCTTATGATGTGTATTACCGAGAGGGCCCAGAGATACCCCTCCGATACTCGGAGTGACAAATCCTAATCTCGATCTATGCCAACTCAACAAACACCTTCGAAGATACCTGTAGAGCATCTTTATGATCACCCAGTTATGTTGTGACGTTTGATAGCACACAAGGTATTCCTCCGGTATCCGGGAGTTGCATAATCTCATAGTCGAAGGAATGTGTATTTGACATTAAGAAAGCAATAGCAATAAACTGAACGATCAATATGCTAAGCTAACGGATGGGTCTTGTCCAGCACATCATTCTCCTAATGATGTGATCCCGTTATCAAATGACAACACATGTCTATGGTTAGGAAACCTTAACCATATTTGATCAACGAGCTAGTCTAGTAGAGGCTTACTAGGGACACGGTATTTGTTTATGTATTCACACATGTATTTAAGTTTCCGATCAATAATATTCTAGCATGAATAATAAACCTTTATCATGAATAAGGAAATATAAAATGACAACTTTATTATTGCCTCTAGGGCATATTTCCTTCAGTGTATTACCGAGAGGGCCCAGAGATACCTCTCCGATACTCAGAGTGAGAAATCCTAATCTCGATCTATGCCAACTCAACAAACGCCTTCGGAGATACCTGTAGAGCATCTTTATGGTTACCCAGTTATGTTGTACGTTTGATAGCACACAAGGTATTCCTCTGGTATCCGGGAGTTGCATAATCTCATAGTCGAAGGAATATGTATTTGACATGAAGAAAGCAATAGCAATAAACTAAACGATCATTCTGCACTACTAGGGAAAAGCCTAGCAGTAGCGCGGTTTTTTGGCCTATCAGTAGCGCGGGGTGCCGCGCTACTGATACGGCACTACAGCTAAAGGTTAGCAGTAGCGCTGGTCCACACATGCTACTGTTATACGTACTTAGTAGTAACGCGTTTTGCAGAAAGCACTACTGGTAAGTACTAGCAGCGCACTTCCGTGCCCATGCTACTACTATTATTGCCTATTCTATTTCTTTTTCATTTTATGTCATATTCATACACCATTATACAAGTTTTCATACAGTAGCAATTTAGAGATTGTTTTTACGTCATAATGAGTTATTACATCACTGGGTGAATGAACCGTGGATTAGTTTCAAGTGGATGGATCACCTGAAACTAATCCACGGTTCTTTCACCCAATGATATAATAAATCATCATCATCATCATCATCATATCATTAACAACTTATCATCATAATACATCATTGTCATATAACAACTTCTCATGATCATCATTGTCATATAACAACTCCTCATTGTCATATAACAACTCCTCCTGATCATCATCGTCAACTCTAACACATTGTAGCACATAATAACACATTGTACCTAGGACCTACTCCTCTCTCATAGGACCTACTACCTTCTCTTAGGTAAAATAGCATAAAACAAGATAGGCCCTGACTCTCCATTATGGAGAATGCAGATTATCCTGTCTCCAATTCTTGCGCTTTGCACAATGTTGCTTCCAAGTAGCTCCCTACGATTGACCATACATTTTTTCTAATCTTTGATTGTCATGTCTTCATCGGTTTTAGAAATCTGGCATGAACAGCAGTGGTGCGTAGTGTGACGACCCCGGCTTAATCGTGCACTAATCATACATGCAAATGCACATGATCAAGCCTAAGGACTCACTTGAAGATATCACAACACAACTCTAAAACGTAAATAAAGTCATACAAGCTTTATATTACAAGCCAGGGGCCTCGAGGGCTCGAATAAATAAGCTCACATACAAACGTCAGTGGAAGCATCAGATATCTGAGTACAGATATGAAACAGAATCAGACAAGCCTTTAGAAAGGCGAGGCAAAACAAAAGCTACGATCGAAAGGCGCAGGCCTCCTGCCTGGGACCCTCCGAATCTACTCCTGGTCGTCGACAAGCTCGTAGTAGTAGCCACCCTCGGGGTGGTAGTAGTAGTCGTCGGTGGGGGCAGCTGGCTCCGGGGCTCCGTTGTCTGGTTGCATAAAAAGGGGAAAGGGGAAAAAGAGGAAGCAAAGCAACTGTGAGTACTCATCCGAAGTACTCAGCAAGCAAGGATCTACACTACATATGCATCATTATCAAAGAGAGGCCATTTCTCATCTCAAGTATCCAGTTCTAGTAGTATCGATCGGGATACAACTCCGAGCGTCCGTTACCGAGGATCGGCTATGCATAGATTAGTTCTTCCCTGTAGGGGTGCACCAACTTACCCACCACGCTCGATTAACTCTGGCCGGGCACACTTTTCTGGGTCATGCTCGGCCTCGGCCAAACGATACGCCGCAACCCGACCTAGGCTTAACAGAGAGGTCAGCACGCCGGACTAAACCTATGCCCCCAGGGGTCTTGGGCCATCGCCCCGGGCGCTCCTGCACATTGCGCACGCGGCCGGTGAGCAGACCTAGCAGCCTCTAGTACAACGGAGGGTGCTTAACGCAGTCCAACCCAGCGCGCGCCGCTCAATCGCTGACGTCCATTAAGCTTTGGCTGATGCATACGACGCAGAGTGCCCATAACTGTTCCCACATGATGGTTAGTGCTATCGGGCCAGAGGCCCACTCCGATCAAATATCCAAACCGTTGTGAATTAGGAGCGCACGATAACAAGCAGAGACTCACGATCGATGTTACCCCGTCGCCCCGTCTCGAGGACTTGCGGCAAGGGCTAAGAATGCCCGGCCACGCCTCGTAATTATCTCGCGGGTACTCTCTCTGGTCATCCGACTACACATCAATCGCATCACTTGCTCGCGCGGGTACCCCTCAGGGCCGACCCGACTTTAGTATCATGGTTATGTGGTATAGTCATAGTATCCGTGTGTCCAGAACACCAAGGGGGAACCCTGAGGAATCACCCTTGATGGAATTCCACCTAATGTAATCGTCAAGGTGAACTAAGGAGGAATCACCCTCGAGGTCCACTCTTGAGGAGTTGCATGACAACGTCGTTATCGGGAGTGGAGAAAGAGGAATCACCCTCGAGGACCACAACCGATGAACTAACCTACAAGGTTAACATCAGAAGTGCTGACGAGGTATCACCCTCGGCACTCGATAGTAACCCGGTAGTGTCGTATAACTAGGGGGTGATGTGCGGTGCCGGGGCCTAGTCTTCAATCCCGCTGATCGGGTCTTCTGATAATCCAGCAGGGCAGTTGGGTCAAAATGGGGTCTCTGACGGGTCTCTAAGCAGCCTATGCTAAACAGTTTAGGAAAGCAGGTAATTATCAACAGCAGGTTACAAAATCAGGCTATGCATCAGAATAGGTAAAGCAGTAGTAGCAACAATTTCTAATGCAAGCATAAGAGAGAAGAGAATAGGCGATATCGGAATGTTTAAGGGGGGGTGCTTTCCTGGAAGCTCTGCGACAAGGGTCTGATCATCAGCTGTGTAGTCGTACTCCGGAGCTGCGTCAGCCTCGGGGACTACGTCGGTGTCGGGGTCTACCGAGAGAAAAGAGGGGGAGGAAACAAATAAATTCACAGCAAACATATGCAACACGAAGCATGCTATGCTTAAGGTGCAGTGCAGGGCTGCCTAAAAGTATATCTAAGTCATATTAGTTATTTTAGGGTTCAAGTTGGAATTATTAACCGGTATATATGCACTATTCTTCTACCAGAAACGGGCTAAAAGTTGCGGGTTCACCTCCGTAGAGTGTCCCGACATGAAAACAGATAGCACGGTCGGATTCGTCTCTTCGTTCTGAGCAACTTTCGTGTAGAAAGTTTTCGATCTGAGCTACGGTTTAAATTCTATGAATTTTTAAAGTCTAAAGTATTTTCTAGAATTATTTATTTAAGAGAAATAGATTATGACATCAGCATTGTGTGGGGATGATGTCAGCAGTCAACAGGTCGGCTGACCAGGGTCAAACTTGACCTATGGGTCCAGTGGGACCCACATGTCAGCCTCTGTTAGCTTAACACTGGGTTAAATTAACTAACAGACTAATTAGAGGGGTGGGCCCCAGATGGCAGTGGGTACTTAGGCTAAACTAATTAGTTTTTAATTAAAATAGTTTAATTAGACTAATTATAAATGGGGGCCCACATGTCAGTGGCTGGGGGCTGCCCAGTCAGCACATTGACTGGGTCAACCCAGTCAACGGGGCCCCCAGGGCCCACTGGTCAGTGACCTAGGGGCGGGGTCCACCGAGCCAAATAGGTGGCCGGCGCCGGAGTGGCTCCGGTGGCCTCCCGCGGTGGCGAGCTCGCCGGAGACGCTCGAAAAAGCACCACAGGGCACCAAATCATGTGCGATTCGTTGCACTCGTACGAGTACTCGACGCCGCGTCACGTGGTGAGGTCGGTTGGGCTCGGAGGTGGCCGGAACTGTGTTGGCGATGAGTGGAGGCGGCGGTGTTTTTCGGGCGATCGACGCGACGCAGCAGCAGCAGCGCGCTAGCGCGTGAACTAACGGGCGTGGGAGGTACTACGCAACGCAACGAGCACGTTGGACTCCAGCTCGTGACCAAATGGTCGACGGAGACACGCCAGCGACGTGCGCGGGCGGCGGCGCGTTCGGGCACTGCAGAGGAAGCAGCTAGCGTGCGTACGAGAGCGACCGGAGGGAAGGGGAAGGAAGAGGGGCTCACCTCACGGCACGCACGGTGGCCCTTTGTGACGACCCCGGCTTAATCATGCACTAATCATACACGCAAATGCGCACGATCAAGCCTAAGGACTCACTTGAAGATATCACAACACAACTCTAAAACATAAATAAAGTCATACAACCTTTATATTACAAGCCAGGGCCTCGAGGGCTCGAATACATAGCTCAATGGCATACAAGCGTCAGCGGAAGCATCAGATATCTGAGTACAGATATATTACAGAGAGAGAGAGAGATAAGCCTTCACAGAGGCGGGGTAAAATAAAATACTACGATCGAAAGGCGTAGGCCTCCTGCCCTGGACCCTCCGATCCTACTCCTGGTCGTCAAACGGCTCCTCGTAGTAGTAGTACTCGCCAGGCGGGTAGTAGTACTGGTCCTCGGCTGGGGCGTCTGGCTCAGGGGCTCCGTCGTCTGGTGGCATCAAAAGGAATATGGGGGAAAAAGAAAATAAAGCAAACGTGAGTACTCATCCGAAGTACTCAGCAAGCAAGGATCTACACTACATATGCAACATTTTCAAAAGGAGGCTGTATATGTGGACTGGGCTGCAGAAAAGCCAGAATAGAGGGGGAAATCCTAGTCCTATAGAAGACTAGCATCTTCAACAATCTTCGACAATCTTCGACAGTCTTGCAGCAATAGAAGAGAACAGATGAACATAATGTAAAGTAGTAGTAGTAGTATCATCAACCTCGACCTAAGATCCTTTCTCGACTCCCTGCGAGAAAGCAATCCCAGAGCCGTACTATCCAGTTCTCATCACATGTTCTAGTTGTACCGATCGGGATACAACTCCGAGTGTCCGTTACCGTAGGACAGGCTATCGATAGAAGTTTCTTCCCTGCAGGGGTGCACCAACTTACCCACCATGCTCGCTTAACTCCGGCCGAACACACTTTTCTGGGTCATGCCCGGCCTCGGCTAAGCAACACGCCGCAACCCGACCGAATACCTAACAGAGAGGTCAGCACACCGGACTAAACCTATGCGTCCAGGGGTCTTGGGCCTTCTCCCCGGGAACTCCTGCACGTTGCGTACGCGGCTGAAAGCAAACCTAGCAACCCCTTATACAAGCGCGATTGCGTTCCCAGTCCAATTCAGCGCGCGCCGCTCAGTCGCTGACGTGCATTAAGCTCCGGCTGAAGTATACGACGTAGAACGCCCATACTATGCCCACGTGATGGTTAGTGCTATCGGGCCGGAGGCCCCTCGGATCAAATATCCAAACCGTAGTGGATTAGGAGCGCGCGGGAACGAGCAGAGACTCACGATCGATGTGACCCCGTCGCCCCGTCTCGAGGACTTGCGGCAAGGGCTAAGCATGCCCGGCCACGCCTCGTAGTTATCTCGCGGGCACCATCCAGGTCAACCCGACTCCACATCACTTCGCGTTAAGCTCGCGCGGGTACCCCTCAGGGCCGACCCGTCTTTAGTATCATGATTTAGTGCAAGTTAACTCATCAACAGTAACTGTGTGTCTGACACCAGGGGAGCCCTGAGGAATCACCCTCGATGGAACCCCACCTGATGTTAAAGTCAAGGTGAACGAAGGAGGAATCACCCTCGAGGTTCACACTTGAGGAGTTGCGCGACGATGTCATTATCGGGGGTGGTGTAGGAGGAATCACCCTCGCTTACCACGACTGAGTAACTAACCTACAAGGTTAACATCAGAAGTGCAGACGAGGTATCACCCTCGGCACTCGACGGTAACCCAGCAGTGTCGGCAACTAAGGGGAAGTGATGTGCTGTGCCAGGGTCTGGTCTTCAATCCCGATGATCGGGTCTTCTGATATCCAGCAGGGCAGTCGGGATCAAGTGGGGGTCTCTGTCGTGTCTCTACCCAGCCTATACTAAGCAGTCTAGGATAACCAGTAAGGTAGCAAGGCAGGTTACAATAATCAGGCTATGCAGCAGATATAGGAAAACAGTAGCAGTAGCAGTTCTAATGCAAGCATAAGAGAGAAGAGAATAGGCGATATAGGCATGCTCAAAATGGGGGTGCTTGCCTGTTTGCTCTGAGGCAAGGGCAAGGTCGTCGGTGGTGTCGTCGGGGACGTAGTCGTACTCCTGAGCTGCGTCTGCCTCGGGAGCTACGTCAACATCGGGGTCTACCGAGAGAGAAGAGGGGAAAGAAACAGGTAAACATAATGCAAACAAATGCAATACGGTGCGTGTGATGCTATGATGCAGTGTAGGGTTGCCTAATTATGCATCTAAGTCATTTTAGTTGTTTTTAGAATTAATCTGGGATTTAATAACCAGGGTGTGTGCACTATTCATCTGCCGGATATGGGTCCGGAGTTACGAGTTCTTCTACGTAGGAGGCTCCGATAAAGAAACAGACGGCACGATCAGACTTGGCTCGTCGTTCTGAGCAACTTTCATGTTTTAACTTTTTCGATCTGAGCTACGGTTTAAAAGTTATGAATTTTCAAAGTTTATTTGGATTTCTGGAATTTATTTATTTACAGAAAATGAATTATGACGTCAGCATGATGTCACTGTGATGTCAGCAGTCAACAGCGCCGCTGACCAGTCAAATATGACATGTGGGTCCAGTGGGACCCACATGTCAGCCTCTGTTATTTTAACAGTGGGCTAATTTTAATTCTAGGGTTAATTAGGGGGGCGGACCCCACCTGTCAGTGGGTCATTAGGATAATTAACTAGTTTGATTTAATTAAATGGTTGTTTAGGTTAATTAAACGAGGAGGACCCACATGTCAGTGGCACTGTGCTGCCACGTCAGCGCGTTGACTCAGGTCAGCGTGGTCAACTGGGCCCGTGGGACCCACTGGCAGTGACCCAGGGGTGACCCACGTGGCAGCCACGTCGGCGGCCGGCGCCGGAGTTGCGCCGGCGACCAAAAACGCGGCGGCGCGTCGCCGGAGCTGCTCGGATTTGCGCTACAGAGCTCGGTTCGAGCTGTGGTTAGGTTCTTTCGAACGGGCGTTCAACGCCGCGTCCAACCGTAGCGGTGGCGCAGCCGGACTTGGCCGGAAACGGCGCCGGCGATGAGCAAAAGCGGCGGCGCATTCGGGCCTACGATGCAAACGAAACTACGGCGCGCAGTAGCTCGAGCGCAAGGCCTAGGCGTGCTCTACGCGATGCGGTTGTTGGGGATCGTAGCAGAATTTTAAAATTTTCTACGCATCACCAAGATCAATCTATGGAGTCATCTAGCAACGAGAGAGAGGGGAGTGCATCTACATACCCTTGTAGATCGCGAGCGGAAGCGTTCAAGAGAACGGGGTTGATGGAGTCGTACTCGTCGTGATCCAAATCACCGATGACCGAGCGCCGAACGGACGGCACCTCCGTGTTCAACACACGTACGGAGCGGAGACGTCTCCTCCTTCTTGATCCAGCAAGGGGGGAGGAGAGGTTGGGGAGGACAGCTCCAGCAGCAGCACGACGGCGTGGTGGAGTTGGAGCTGCGTGGTATTCCTGCAGGGCTTCGCCAAGCACCGCGGGAGGAGGAGGAGGTGTTGGAGAGGGGAGGGGCTGCGCCAGGGATGAGGTATGGCCTCCCTCCCACCCCTCCACTATTTATAGGGGGAAGAGGAGAGGGGGCCGGCCCCTTCAGATCCAATCTGAGGGGAGGGGAGGCGGCCAGGGGAGGGAAACTTGCCCCCCAAGCAAGGTGGAAGGCTCCCTCCCCTAGGGTTTCCCAACCCTAGGCGCCATGGGCCCTTGGGGGGGGGGGCGCACCAGCCCACTAGGGGCTGGTTCCCTCCCATATACAGCCCATTAGGCCTCCCGGGTAAATCAGCCCCACCCGGTGGACCTCCGGACACCTTTCGGTGGTCCCGGTACAATATCGATAACCCCCGAAACTATTCCGGTGACTGTATGACAACTTCCCATATATAAATCTTCACCTCCGGACCATTCCGGAACTCCTCGTGACGTCCGGGATCTCATCCGGGACTCTGAACAACATTCGGTAACCACGTACAAACTTTCCCTACAACCCTAGCGTCATCGAACCTTAAGTGTGTAGACCCTACGGGTTCGGGAGACACGTAGACATGACCGAGATGACTCTCCGGTCAATAACCAACAGCGGGATCTGGATACCCATGTTGGCTCCCACATGCTCCTCGATGATCTCATCGGATGAACCACGATGTCGAGGATTCAATCAATCCCGTACGCAATTCCCTTTGTCTATCGGTACGATACTTGCCCGAGATTCGATCGTCGGTATACCGATACCTTGTTCAATCTCGTTACCGGCAAGTCTCTTTACTCGTTTCCGTAACACATCATCCTGTGAACAACTCCTTGATCACATTGAGCTCATTATGATGATGTCCTACCGAGTGGGCCCAGAGGTACCTCTCCGTCACACGGAGTGACAAATCCCAGTCTCGATTCGTGCCAACCCAACAGACACTTTCGGAGATACCCGTAGTGCACCTTTATAGCCACCCAGTTACGTTGTGACGTTTGGTACAACCAAAGCACTCCTACGGTATCCGGGAGTTGCACAATCTCATGGTCTAAGGAAAAGTTACTTGACATTGGAAAAGCTTTAGCAAACGAACTACACGATCTAGTGCTAGGCTTAGGATTGGGTCTTGTCCATCACATCATTCTCCTAATGATGTGATCCCGTTATCAATGACATCCAATGTCCATGGTCAGGAAACCGTAACCATCTATTGATCAACGAGCTAGTCAACTAGAGGCTTACTAGGGACATGTAGTGGTCTATGTATTCACACATTTATTACGATTTCCGGATAACACAATTATAGCATGAATAACAGACAATTATCATGAACAAGGAAATATAATAATAACCATTTTATTATTGCCTCTAGGGCATATTTCCAACAGTCTCCCACTTGCACTAGAGTCAATAATCTAGTTACATTGTGATGAATCGAACACCCATAGAGTTCTGGTGTTGATCATGTTTTGCTCGTGGAAGAGGTTTAGTCAACGGATCTGCTATATTCAAATCCGTGTGCACTTTACAAATATCTATGTCTCCATCTTGAACATGTTCACGTATGGAGTTGAAGCGACGCTTGATATGCCTGGTCTTCTTGTGAAACCTGGGCTCCTTGGCAAGGGCAATAGCTCCAGTGTTGTCACAGAAGAGAGCCATTGGACCCGACGCATTTGGAATGACTCCTAGGTCGGTGATGAACTCCTTCATCCATACTGCTTCGTGTGCTGCCTCCGAGGCTGCCATGTACTCCGCTTCGCATGTAGAACCCGCCACGACGCTTTGCTTGCAACTGCACCAGCTTACCGCTCCCCCATTCAAAATATACACGTATCCGGTTTGTGACTTGGAGTCATCCGGATCTGTGTCGAAGCTAGCGTCGACGTAACCCTTTACGACGAGCTCTTCGTCACCTCCATATACGAGAAACATATCCTTAGTCCTTTTCAGGTACTTCAGGATGTTCTTGACCGCTGTCCAGTGTTCCTTGCCAGGATTACTTTGGTACCTACCTACCAAACTTACTGCAAGGTTTACATCAGGTCTGGTACACAGCATGGCATACATAATAGACCCTATGGCTGAGGCATAGGGGATGACACTCATCTCTTCTACATCTTCTGCCGTGGTCGGGCATTGAGCCGTGCTCAATCTCACACCTTGCAATACAGGCAAGAACCCCTTCTTGGACTGATCCATATTGAACTTCTTCAATATCTTATCAAGGTATGTGCTTTGCGAAAGACCTATGAGGCGTCTCGATCTATCCCTATAGATCTTGATGCCTAATATATAAGCAGCTTCTCCAAGGTCCTTCATTGAAAAACACTTATTCAAGTAGGCCTTTATACTTTCCAAGAATTCTATATTATTTCCCATCAGCAGTATGTCATCCACATATAATATGAGAAATGCTACAGAGCTCCCACTCACTTTCTTGTAAACACAGGCTTCTCCATAAGTCTGTGTGAACCCAAACGCTTTGATCATCTCATCAAAGCGAATGTTCCAACTCCGAGATGCTTGCACCAGCCCATAGATTGAGCGCTGGAGCTTGCATACCTTGTAAGCATTCTCAGGGTCGACAAAACCTTCCGGTTGCATCATATACAACTCTTCCTTAAGAAAACCATTAAGGAATGCCGTTTTGACGTCCATTTGCCATATCTCATAATCATAGTATGCGGCAATTGCTAACATGATTCTGACAGATTTCAGCTTCGCTACGGGTGAGAAAGTCTCATCGTAGTCAACCCCTTGAACTTGTCGATAACCCTTAGCGACAAGCCGAGCCTTATAGATGGTCACATTACCATCCACGTCAGTCTTCTTCTTAAAGATCCATTTATTTTCTATGGCTTGCCGATCATCGGGCAAGTCAGTCAAAGTCCATACTTCGTTTTCATACATGGATCCTATCTCGGATTTCATGGCTTCAAGCCATTTGTCGGAATTCGGGCCCGCCATCGCTTCTTCATAGTTCGAAGGTTCACTGTTGTCTAACAACATGATTTCCAGGACAGGATTGCCGTACCACTCTGGTGCGGAACGTGTCCTTGTGGACCTTCGAAGTTCAGTGGTAGCTTGATCATGATCATTATCATTAACTTCCTCTCTAGCCGGTGCAGGCTCCACAGAAACATTTTCCTGTGCTGCGCTACTCTCCGGTTCGAGGGTCATCTCATCAAGCTCCACTTTCCTCCCACTTACTTCTTTCGAGAGAAACTCTTTCTCTAGAAAGGATCCATTCCTGGCAACAAAGAGCTTGCCCTCGGATCTTAGGTAGAAGGTATACCCAATAGTTTCCTTAGGGTATCCTATGAATACGCATTTTTCCGACTTGGGTTCGAGCTTCTCTGGTTGAAGTTTCTTCACATAAGCATCGCATCCCCAAACTTTCAGAAACGACAGCTTAGGTTTCTTCCCAAACCATAATTCATACGGTGTCGTCTCAACGGATTTTGACGGTGCCCTATTTAAAGTGAATGCGGCAGTCTCTAAAGCATAACCCCAAAAAGATAGCGGTAGATCAATAAGAGACATCATAGATCGCACCATATCCAATAGAGTGCGATTACGACGTTCGGACACACCGTTACGCTGAGGTGTTCCAGGCGGCGTGAGTTGTGAAACAATTCCACATTTCCTTAAGTGCGTGCCAAATTCATGACTCAAATATTCTCCTCCACGATCTGATCGTAAGAACTTTATTTTCTTGTCACGTTGATTCTCAACCTCATTCTGAAATTCCTTGAACTTTTCAAAGGTCTCAGTCTTGTGCTTCATCAAGTAGACATACCCATATCTACTCAAATCATCGGTGAGGGTGAGAACATAACGATAACCACCGCGAGCCTCAACACTCATTGGACCACACACATCAGTATGTATGATCTCCAATAAGTTGGTTGCTCGCTCCATTGTTCCGGAGAACGGAGTCTTGGTCATCTTGCCCAAGAGGCATGGTTTTCATCTGTCAAATGATTCATAATCAAGAGACTCCAAAAGTCCATCTGCATGGAGTTTCTTCATGCGTTTAACACCGATATGACCAAGGCGGCAGTGCCACAAGTATGTGGGACTATCGTTATCAACCTTGCATTTCTTGGCATTCACATTATAAACATGTGTAACATCACGTTCGAGATTCAATAAAAATAAACCATTCACCAGCGGGGCATGACCATAAAACATATCTCTCATATAAATAGAACAACCATTATTCTCAGATTTAAATGAGTAGCCATCTCGCATTAAGCGAGATCCAGATACAATGTTCATGCTCAAAGCTGGCACTAAATAACAATTATTGAGGTTTAAAACTAATCCCGTAGGTAGATGCAGAGGTAGCGTGCCGACGGCGATCACATCGACCTTGGAACCATTCCCGACGCGCATCGTCACCTCGTCCTTTGCCAGTCTACGCTGATTCCGCAGTTCCTGCTTTGAGTTACAAATATGAGCAACCGCACCGATATCAAATACCCAGGAACTACTACGAGTGCTGGTAAGGTACACATCAATTACATGTATATCACATATACCTTTGGTATTGCCGGCCTTCTTATCTGCTAAGTACTTGGGGCAATTCCGCTTCCAGTGACCGTTTCCCTTGCAATAAAAGCACTCAGTCTCAGGCTTGGGTCCATTCTTTGACTTCTTCCCGGCAGCTGGCTTACCGGGCGCGGCAACTCCCTTGCCGTCCTTCTTGAAGTTCTTCTTACCCTTGCCCTTCTTGAACTTAGTGGTTTTATTCACCATCAACACTTGATGTTCCTTTCTGATCTCTGCCTCCGCTGACTTCAGCATCGCATATACCTCAGGAATGGTCTTTTCCATCCCCTGCATGTTGAAGTTCATCACAAAGCTCTTGTAGCTAGGTGGAAGCGACTGGAGGATTCTGTCAATGACCGCGTCATCCGGGAGATTAATCCCCAGCTGAGACAAGCGGCTGTGCAACCCAGACATTTTGAGTATGTGCTCGTTGACAGAACTATTTTTCTCCATCTTACAGCTGTAGAACTTATCGGAGACTTCATATCTCTCGATCCGGGCATGAGCTTGGAAAACCATTTTCAGCTCTTCGAACATCTCATATGCTCCGTGATGCTCAAAACGCTTTTGGAGCCCCGGTTCTAAGCTGAAGAGCATGCCGCACTGAACGAAGGAGTAATCATCGGTGCGTGTCTGCCAAACGTTCAAATCGTCTGGCAGTGCTGGGAGAGCAGGTGGGTCACCTAACGGTGCTTCAAGGACATATGATTTCTTGGCAGCTATGAGGATAATCCTCAGGTTACGGACCCAGTCCGCATAGTTGCTACCATCGTCTTTCAGCTTGTTTTTCTCTAGGAACGCGTTGAAGTTGAGGGTAACATTAGCGTTGGCCATTTGATCTACAAGATAGATATGTAACATTTAGACTAAGTTCATGACAATTAAGTTCATCTAATCAAATTATGTAATGAACTCCCACTCAGATAGACACCCCTCTCGTCATCTAAGTGATTACATGATCCGAATCGACTAGGCCGTGTCCGATCATCACGTGAGACGGACTAGTCATCAACGGTGAACATCCCCATGTTGATCGTATCTTCTATACGACTCATGCTCGACCTTTCGGTCTCTTGTGTTCCGAGGCCATGTCTGTACATGCTAGGCTCGTCAAGTCAACCTAAGTGTATTGCTGTGTAAATCTGGCTTACACCCGTTGTATTCGAACGTTAGAATCTATCACACCCGATCAACACGTAGTGCTTCGAAACAACGAACCTTCGCAACGGTGCACAGTTAGGGGGAACACTTTCTTGAAATTTTAGTAATGGATCATCTTATATATGCTACCGTCGTTCTAAGCAAATAAGATGCAAAAACATGATAAACATCTCATGCAATCAAAATAGTGACATGATATGGCCATTATCACTTTGCTCCTTTTGATCTCCATCTTCGGGGCTCCATGATCATCATCGTCACCGGCATGACACCATGATCTCCATCATCGTGTCTTCATGAAGTTGTCTCGCCAACTATTACTTCTACTACTACGGCTAATGGTTAGCAATAAAGTAAAGTAATTACATGGCGAATTTCAATGACACGCAGGTCATATAATAAATTAAGACAACTCCTATGGCTCCTGCCGGTTGTCATACTCATCGACATGCAAGTCGTGATTCCTATTACAAGAACATGATCATCTCATACATCACATATATCATTCATCACATCCTTTGGCCATATCACATCACAAAGCACTTGCTGCAAAAACAAGTTAGACGTCCTCTAATTGTTGTTGCAAGTTTTTATGTGGCTGCTATAGGTTTCTAGCAAGAACGTTTCTTACCTACGCCAAAACCACAACGTGATATGCCAATTTCTATTTACCCTTCATAAGGACCCTGTTCATCGAATCCGATCCGACTAAAGTGGGAGAGACAGACACCCGCTAGCCACCTTATGCAACTAGTACATGTCAGTCGGTGGAACCTGTCTCACGTAAGCGTACGTGTAAGGTCGGTCCGGGCCGCTTCATCCCACAGTGCCGCCGAATCAAGATAAGACTAGTAACGGCAAGAAGATTGACAAATCGACGCCCACAACTACTTTGTGTTCTACTCGTGCAAGATACTACGCATAGACCTAGCTCATGATGCCACTGTTGGGGATCGTAGCAGAATTTTAAAATTTTCTACGCATCACCAAGATCAATCTATGGAGTCATCTAGCAACGAGAGAGAGGGGAGTGCATCTACATACCCTTGTAGATCGCGAGCGGAAGCGTTCAAGAGAACGGGGTTGATGGAGTCGTACTCGTCGTGATCCAAATCACCGATGACCGAGCGCCGAACGGACGGCACCTCCGTGTTCAACACACGTACGGAGCGGAGACGTCTCCTCCTTCTTGATCCAGCAAGGGGGAAGGAGAGGTTGGGGAGGACAGCTCCAGCAGCAGCACGACGGCGTGGTGGAGTTGGAGCTGCGTGGTATTCCTGCAGGGCTTCGCCAAGCACCGCGGGAGGAGGAGGAGGTGTTGGAGAGGGGAGGGGCTGCGCCAGGGATGAGGTATGGCCTCCCTCCCACCCCTCCACTATTTATAGGGGGAAGAGGAGAGGGGGCCGGCCCCTTCAGATCCAATCTGAGGGGAGGGGAGGCGGCCAGGGGAGGGAAACTTGCCCCCCAAGCAAGGTGGAAGGCTCCCTCCCCTAGGGTTTCCCAACCCTAGGCGCCATGGGCCCTTGGGGGGGGGGGCGCACCAGCCCACTAGGGGCTGGTTCCCTCCCATATACAGCCCATTAGGCCTCCCGGGTAAATCAGCCCCACCCGGTGGACCTCCGGACACCTTTCGGTGGTCCCGGTACAATATCGATAACCCCCGAAACTATTCCGGTGACTGTATGACAACTTCCCATATATAAATCTTCACCTCCGGACCATTCCGGAACTCCTCGTGACGTCCGGGATCTCATCCGGGACTCTGAACAACATTCGGTAACCACGTACAAACTTTCCCTACAACCCTAGCGTCATCGAACCTTAAGTGTGTAGACCCTACGGGTTCGGGAGACACGTAGACATGACCGAGATGACTCTCCGGTCAATAACCAACAGCGGGATCTGGATACCCATGTTGGCTCCCACATGCTCCTCGATGATCTCATCGGATGAACCACGATGTCGAGGATTCAATCAATCCCGTACGCAATTCCCTTTGTCTATCGGTACGATACTTGCCCGAGATTCGATCGTCGGTATACCGATACCTTGTTCAATCTCGTTACCGGCAAGTCTCTTTACTCGTTTCCGTAACACATCATCCTGTGAACAACTCCTTGATCACATTGAGCTCATTATGATGATGTCCTACCGAGTGGGCCCAGAGGTACCTCTCCGTCACACGGAGTGACAAATCCCAGTCTCGATTCGTGCCAACCCAACAGACACTTTCGGAGATACCCGTAGTGCACCTTTATAGCCACCCAGTTACGTTGTGACGTTTGGTACACCCAAAGCACTCCTACGGTATCCGGGAGTTGCACAATCTCATGGTCTAAGGAAAAGTTACTTGACATTGGAAAAGCTTTAGCAAACGAACTACACGATCTAGTGCTAGGCTTAGGATTGGGTCTTGTCCATCACATCATTCTCCTAATGATGTGATCCCGTTATCAATGACATCCAATGTCCATGGTCAGGAAACCATAACCATCTATTGATCAACGAGCTAGTCAACTAGAGGCTTACTAGGGACATGTTATGGTCTATGTATTCACACATGTATTACGATTTCCGGATAACACAATTATAGCATGAATAACAGACAATTATCAAGAACAAGGAAATATAATAATAACCATTTTATTATTGCCTCTAGGGCATATTTCCAACAGCGGTGAGTGCGTTCGACTCGACCCCGAGCTCGTTGGGTCACCGGAGGCTTGCCGGCGACGGGCTTCGCGGCGACGGGCTCGGGTTCGCGTGGAGGAGCTGCCAGCGCGTTCGTGCGAAGCCACAGAGAGATGAGGAGGGAGGAGTGGCTCACAATGAAGGCGCACGGTGGCCCGGTGACAGATTAGGAGCCGCAGAGACGTCGCCGGGGACGAGGACGAACGGCGGCGACCCGAGGTTGAAGACGACGCTCGTGGGCGAAGCAGCGCTCCTCCGCTCCGTTCAATTGCTCCAGAGGATGCAGCCGACCACGGGGCTCCTCCCAGGCACGCTCAGACGACGCGGGGAGGCTGGTGGCCACGGCGGTGGCGAAACGCAGCGACAGGGGCGCTCGGTGGCCGGATCTGGGAGGGAGCGAGGGGCGGAGCGAGCGAGAGGAGAAGGGGGAGAATGACGGAGAGGCCGGGGAGGAGTGGAGGGGCGTCGACCTTATCCCCTCCGTCCCCTGTTTTGTCGGTGGACGGTGACGTGTCGGCGCCGCGCCGGCGCGCGCGCGCTCGACCAGCGGGAGAACGACAGCGCGAGGGAGAGAGGTGAGTGGGCCTGCTGGGCCGGGGTTCGGGGCACTGTGCACTAAGGCCCAGTGCACAGTGCCTTGTTTTTATTTTTCTGTTTTTGTTTCTCTCTTTCTTTATTTTATTTTCTGTTTTGAAATAGCTAGGGCATTTCTACACTTTTGAAAAATGTGAGAGTTGTCCCAAATATTGCAATGCAGTATTAGCTCTCACCAAAAAGTGGTTTGGACAGCTTTGGAAGCCATTTGAATTTGTAATGATTTTAAATGAATTAATATTGCTGTTTTGGTGCTGTTTCATCTAGTTAGAGTCACTTATCTAACTCCAACTTTATTGATGATGATTTTACAAAAGTTCCTGGATTATTTGCCATTTAATGAACATTTTTCCAACAGTGTTTGATCAACTTCATATTTCACTTTTGAATTTGAGTTGATTTCCAGATGTGAATTTGAATTGGATCATTAACCCATATGACTTGGCACTGCGAATTATCATGACTTGGCAATTTTAACAGAGTGTCACAGAGCTTATTACAAGGGGGTGTTACAAGTTCTCCTCCTCTAAAAGAAATTCTCGTCCCGAGAATTCAGGAGGTAGAAGGAAAGAGTCCGGGATATTCTTCCCGAAGATGATCCTCGCGTTCCCATGTGGCTTCATCTTCAGTGTGATTCGACCACTGCACTTTTAGGAACTTGGTCGTCTTCTGACGAGTTCGACGTTCAGCTTCGTCGAGAATGCGGATCGGATGCTCCTTATAAGAAAGATCATCTTGTAGTTCGAGCATCTCATGATCCACTGCACGGTGCGGGGATTCCTTGAAGCACTTACGGAGTTGCGACACGTGGAAGACATCATGAATATGGGAGAATTGCGGTGGCAATTCCAATTGATATGCCACCTGTCCACGTCTAGCCACGATGCGGAAAGGACCAATATAGCGAGGAGCTAGCTTGCCCTTGATTCCGAAACGACGGGTGCCCTTCATTGGAGTGACACGAAGATAAGCTTGATCACCAGGTTGATGATCACACCCCATCGCTTGCGATCATAATTACTCTTCTGACGGTCTTGAGCTGCTTTGAGATTCTCCCGGACAATTCGGACCTGTTCTTCGGCATGCTGAATAATGTTCGGTCCAACAAGAGGTCGTTCCCCAGTTTCTGACCAATTCAGAGGGGTTCAACATTTACGTCCATAAAGCACTTCGAAGGGGGCCATTTTTAAGCTGGCTTGGTAGCTGTTGTTATAAGAGAACTCGGCATACGGGAGAGATTCCTGCCATTTCTTACCGAAGGATATAACACAAGCTCGAAGCATATCTTCAAGCACTTGATTAACGCGCTCAACTTGGCCTTGGGATTGGGGATGATAAGCTGAACTCCAGGTAATATGAGTTCCCATTGCTTTCTGGAAACTCTCCCAGAAATGGCCAGTGAAAAGCTGCCATGGTCTGAACTGATTTCCTTGGGAATACCATGGAGTGAAACAATTCTGGAGATATATAGCTCTGCTAGCTGACTAGCAGTAATAGTCTCCTTAATTGGCAGAAAGTGTGCAACTTTGGAGAGTTGGTCGACGACGACAAGAATAGCATCGTGACCCTTCTGAGACTTGGGAAGACCAGTAATGAAGTCCATTTGCACTTTATCCCACTTCCATAGAGGAATAGGGAGCGGTTGCAGAATTCCAGCAGGTTTCTGATGTTCTTCCTTCACGCGACGACAAACGTCACACTCGGCAACATAACGAGCAATATCTTGCTTCATTCTAGACCACCAGTACCTTTGACGAAGATCTCGATACATCTTGGTACTACCTGGATGGATAGATAGTGGTGTATCATGGGCCTCCTTCATGACTTTGTCAGTCATCAGCTCGAAACGAGGTACTACAATGCGGTCTCGGAAGTACAAGGTTCCATCTTCAGCAATCGAGAAATCCCTGTACTTTTGAAGGTGAAGCTTTTTCTTCATTAGATCAGTTTCAGCATCTTTAGATTGCGCAATTTTGACAGCTTTCTCAAGATCTGGTTGTATCACAAGGTTATTAAGAGATCCTTGCGGGATGATGCAGAGATTCAGCTTGCGCAATTCTTCATATAGCTGGGGTTGAGCTTGTTTAACCATGAGGTTGTTGCAATAAGACTTGCGGCTCAAGGCATCAGCCATCACATTAGCTTTGCCATGAGTGTAGGAAATACCACAGTCATAATCGGTGATTGTTTCCAACCAACGCTGCTGACGAAGATTAAGTTCCGGTTGAGTGAATAAGTACTTCAAGCTCTGATGATCGGTGTAAATCTCACACCGATTACCAAGGAGGTAATGATGCCACTGCTTCAAAGCATAAATCACAGCAGCAAGTTCAAGGTCATGCACTGGGTAATTCTCTTCATGTGGACGCAGTTGTCGCGAAGCATAAGCAATTACTCTTCGCTCTTGCATTAGGACACATCCTAGTCCTTGGCGAGAGGCGTCGCAGAAGATCACAAAATCTTTGCGAGAGTCTGGAGGAGCAAGGACTGGAGCAGAAGTCAGCTTGTCCTTGAGGGTCTAGAAGCTTTCCTGACATTTGTCTGTCCACTCAAACTTAACGCCTTTGTGAAGCAGATTAGTCAGGGGCTTGGCAATCTTGGAGAAATTCTCGATGAAACGACGACAATAACTTGCAAGCCCGAGAAAACTTCTGACTTGCTTGACATTCTTCGGAGGGGTCCAGTCAAGAATAGCCTGAACTCGCTCCGGGTTAACTGCGATACCATCCTTGGAGATGACATGTCCAAGGTAGGTTACCTCAGAAAGCCAGAATTCGCACTTAGAGTACTTGGCATATAATTGGTGCTCTCGAAGTCTCTCCAGAACAAGGCGAAGGTGCTCAGCATGTTCTTCTTTGTTCTTCGAATAAACCAAGATATCGTCCAGATATACCACGATGAATTTGTTGAGGTAATCCATGAATATGTAATTCATTAGGCGGGAGAATGTAGCTGGAGCGTTTGTTAAGCCAAACGACATGACGGTGTACTCGTAAGAGCCATAACGAGTAACGAATGCAGTCTTGGGAATATCCTCTTCGCGGACACGGATCTGGTGATAACCCAACCTCAAGTCGAGTTTAGAGAACACCAAAGATCGATCAACTTGCAGGATCCTACTCTCCATGTGCACTCCGATGCAGAATCCGGTCTTATCGAATGACAACTCGGAGTATAATACAACTCGGAGAGAAAAGTTAAACAAAACAATGGAAAGAAAAATGATTATCAGACTAATCAGATCAAAGTCAGGGAAATCGCACTGAATCCAGCTCTCCGGGTGGATAGAATTAATGAGATCCTAAATGTCGGTGTTAGTAAATTTTATTAAACCCGAATAGATGAGAAACTAGAATCCCAGAGAAAAGACGAGGAATAAAAGATCCTAATACCACCCAGTTGGCGACGTGGGCCCGTAAGCCACACAGCCAAGTTAGTAAAACAGTTTTTGACCACTAGACTCAACTTAGGCCAAGGAATTGGGAAGGGGGATTCCTAGAGGCAGTCGGCTCTGATACCAACCTGTGACGACCCCGGCTTAATCGTGCACTAATCATACACGCAAATGCGCACGATCAAGCCTAAGGACTCACTTGAAGATATCACAACACAACTCTAAAACATAAATAAAGTCATACAAGCTTTATATTACAAGCCAGGGCCTCGAGGGCTCGAATACATAGCTCGATGGCATACAAGCGTCAGCGGAAGCATCAGATATCTGAGTACAGATATATTACAGAGAGAGAGACAGATAAGCCTTCACAGAGGCGGGGTAAAATAAAATACTACGATCGAAAGGCGTAGGCCTCCTGCCCTGGACCCTCCGATCCTACTCCTGGTCGTCAAACGGCTCCTCGTAGTAGTAGTACTCGCCAGGCGGGTAGTAGTACTGGTCGTCGGCTGGGGCGTCTGGCTCAGGGGCTCCGTCGTCTGGTGGCATCAAAAGAAATATGGGGGAAAAAGAAAATAAAGCAAACGTGAGTACTCATCCGAAGTACTCAGCAAGCAAGGATCTAAACTACATATGCAACATTTTCAAAAGGAGGCTGTATATGTGGACTGGGCTGCAGAAAAGCCAGAATAGAGGGGGAAATCCTAGTCCTATCGAAGACTAGCATCTTCAACAATCTTCGACAGTCTTGCAGCAATAGAAGAGAACAGATGAACATAATGTAAAGTAGTAGTAGTAGTATCATCAACCTCGACCTGAGATCCTTTCTCGACTCCCTGCGAGAAAGCAATCCCAGAGCCGTACTATCCAGTTCTCATCACATGTTCTAGTTGTACCGATCGGGGTACAACTCTGAGTGTCCATTACCATAGGACCCTGCAGGGGTGCACCAACTTACCCACCACGCTCGCTTAACTCCGGCTGGACACACTTTTCTGGGTCATGCCCGGCCTCGGCTAAGCAACACGCCGCAACCCGACCGAATACCTAACAGAGAGGTCAGCATGCCGGACTAAACCTATGCGCCCAGGGGTCTTGGGCCTTCGCCCCGGGAACTCCTGCATGTTGCGTACGCGGCTGAAAGCAGACCTAGCAACCCCTTATACAAGCGCGATTGCGTTCCCAGTCCAATTCAGCGCGCGCCGCTTAGTCGCTGACGTCCATTAAGCTCCGGCTGAAGTATACGACGCAGAACGCCCATACTATGCCCACGTGATGGTTAGTGCTATCGGGCCAGAGGCCCCTCGGATCAAATATCCAAACCGTAGTGGATTAGGAGCGCGCGGAAACGAGCAGAGACTCACGATCGATGTGACCCCGTCGCCCCGTCTCGAGGACTTGCGGCATGGGCTAAGCATGCCCGGCCACGCCTCGTAGTTATCTCGCGGGCACCATCCAGGTCAACCCGACTCCACATCACTTCGCGTTAAGCTCGCGCGGGTACCCCTTAGGGCCGACCCGTCTTTAGTATCATGATTTAGTGCAAGTCAACTCATCAACAGTAACTGTGTGTCTGACACCAGGGGAGCCCTGAGGAATCACCCTCGATGGAACCCCACCTGATGTTAAAGTCAAGGTGAACGAAGGAGGAATCACCCTCGAGGTTCACACTTGAGGAGTTGCGCGACGATGTCATTATCGGGGGTGGTGTAGGAGGAATCACCCTCGCTTACCACGACTGAGTAACTAACCTACAAGGTTAACATCAGAAGTGCAGACGAGGTATCACCCTCGGCACTCGACGGTAACCCAGCAGTGTCGGCAACTAAGGGGAAGTGATGTGCTGTGCCAGGGTCTGGTCTTCAATCCCGATGATCGGGTCTTCTGATATCCAGCAGGGCAGTCGGGATCAAGTGGGGGTCTCTGTCGTGTCTCTACCCAGCCTATACTAAGCAGTCTAGGATAACCAGTAAGGTAGCAAGGCAGGTTACAATAATCAGGCTATGCAGCAGATATAGGAAAACAGTAGCAGTAGCAGTTCTAATGCAAGCATAAGAGAGAAGAGAATAGGCGATATAGGCATGCTCAAAATGGGGGTGCTTGCCTGTTTGCTCTGAGGCAAGGGCAAGGTCGTCGGTGGTGTCGTCGGGGACGTAGTCGTACTCCTGAGCTGTGTCTGCCTCGGGAGCTACGTCAACATCGGGGTCTACCGAGAGAGAAGAGGGGAAGAAACAGGTAAACATAATGCAAACAAATGCAATACGGTGCGTGTGATGCTATGATGCAGTGTAGGGTTGTCTAATTATGCATCTAAGTCATTTTAGTTATTTTTAGAATTAATCTGGGATTTAATAACCAGGGTGTGTGCACTATTCATCTGCCGGATACGGGTCCGGAGTTATGAGTTCTTCTACGTAGGAGGTTTCGATAAAGAAGCAGACGGCACGATCAGACTCGGCTCGTCGTTCTGAGCAACTTTCATGTTTTAACTTTTTCGATCTGAGCTACGGTTTAAAAGTTATGAATTTTCAAAGTTTATTTGGATTTCTGGAATTTATTTATTTACAGAAAATGAATTATGACGTCAGCATGACGTCACTGTGATGTCAGCAGTCAACAGCGCCGCTGACCAGTCAAATATGACATGTGGGTCCAGTGGGACCCACATGTCAGCCTCTGTTATTTTAACAGTGGGCTAATTTTAATTCCAGGGTTAATTAGGGGGGCGGACCCCACCTGTCAGTGGGTCATTAGGATAATTAACTAGTTTTATTTAATTAAATGTTTATTTAGGTTAATTAAACGAGGGGGACCCACATGTCAGTGGCACTGTGCTGCCACGTCAGCACGTTGACTCAGGTCAGCGCGGTCAACTGGGCCCGTGGGACCCACTGGCAGTGACCCAGGGGTGACCCACGTGGCAGCCACGTCGGCGCCCGGCGCCGGAGTTGCGCCGGCGACCAAAAACGCGGTGGCGCGTCACCGGAGCTGCTCGGATTTGCGCTACAGAGCTCGGTTCGAGCCGTGGTTAGGTTCTTTCGAACGGGCGTTCAACGCCGCGTCCAACCGTGGCGGTGGCGTAGCCGGACTTGGCCGGAAACGGCGCCGGCGATGAGCAAAAGCGGCGGCGCATTCGGGCCTACGATGCAAACGAAACTACGGCGCGCAGCAGCTCGAGCGCAAGGCCTAGGCGTGCTCTACGCGATGCGGTGAGTGCGTTCGACTCGACCCCGAGCTCGTTGGGTCACCGGAGGCTTGCCGGCGACGGGCTTCGTGGCGACGGGCTCGGGTTCGCGTGGAGGAGCTGCCAGCGCGTTCGTGCGGAGCCACAGAGAGATGAGGAGGGAGGAGTGGCTCACAGTGAAGGTGCACGGTGGCCCGATGACAGATTAGGAGCCGCAGAGACGTCGCCGGGGACGAGGACAAACGGCGGCGACCCAAGGTTGAAGACGACGCTCGTGGGCGAAGCAGCGCTCCTCCGCTCCGTCCAATTGCTCCAGAGGACGCAGCCGACCACGGGGCTCCTCCCAGGCACACTCAGACGACGCGGGGAGGCCGGTGGCCACGGCGGTGGCGAAACGCGGCGACAGGGGCGCTCGTGGCCGGATCTGGGAGGGAGCGAGGGGCGGAGCGAGCGAGAGGAGAAGGGGGAGAATGACGGAGAGGCCGGGGAGGAGCGGAGGGGCGTCGGCCTTATCCCCTCCGTCCCCTGTTTCGTCGGTGGACGGCGACGTGTCGGTGCCGCGCCGGCGCGCGCGCTCGACCAGCGGGAGAACGACAGCGCGAGGGAGAGAGGTGAGTGGGCCTGCTGGGCCGGGGTTCAGGGCACTGTGCACTAAGTTCCAGTGCACAGTGCCTCGTTTTTATTTTTCTGTTTTTGTTTCTCTCTTTCTTTATTTTATTTTCTGTTTTGAAATAGCTAATGCATTTCTACACTTTTGAAAAATGTGAGAGTTGTCCCAAATATTGCAATGCAATATTAGCTCTCACCAAAAAGTGGTTTGGACAGCTTTGGAAGCCATTTGAATTTGTAATGATTTTAAATGAATTAATATTGCTGTTTTGGTGCTCTTTCATCTAGTTAGAGTCACTTATCTAACTCCAACTTTATTGATGATGATTTTACAAAAGTTCCTGGATTATTTGCCATTTAATGAACATTTTTCCAACAGTGTTTGATCAACTTCATATTTCACTTTTGAATTTGAGTTGATTTCCAGATGTGAATTTGAATTGGATCATTAACCCATATGACTTGGCACTGCGAATTATCATGACTTGGCAATTTTAACAGAGTGTCACAGAGCTTATTACAAGGGGGTGTTACACCCTTGAAAGATTAGGAGCTGCAGAGGCGTCGCCGGAGCCGGTGAAGAGTGGCGGCGATCGGAGAAGGGAACGGAGGAGGCCCGGTGCTGCAGCGCCTCCGAGCTCCAGCTGAGGCCACCAGACGACGAGCAGGACGATGACGGACCTGTACGGCATCACGGCGGGTCGAGGCGATGACGGTGGCCGCGGTGGCGACAGAGAACGACGGCGAGGGCGCTCGACCTCGACGGATCTGGTGGGAGAGAGGGGAGAAGCGAGCGAGGGGAGAGGGAGGAGTGAACGGGGAGGACCAGGGGGACGCACGAGGCCGGGGCCTTATCCCCTCGTCGGTGGGGCGTCGGTGGCCGTCGCGCTGTCGACGCCTCGGCGGCGCGGCGCGCGGCGACCAGGGGCGAGGTGACACGCAGGTGAGAGAGAAGGAGGGATGGGCCTGGTGGGCTGGCTCGGGGCACTGTGCACTTAGGCCCAGTGCACAGTGCCTCTTTCTTTTATCTTTTCTGTTTTATCTCAACAGCAAGCGTTTGCATTTTTGTGAGCTACCAAATGAGTTTGCAAAGAGGTGAAACTTGCTCATATTAGTACAATGCAATATCCAGCACTGCCACAAAAAGTTTGGGCATTTTTTAAGTTCATTTGAATTTAATAAAAAATGAATAGGGCATTTTAGGTGCTGATTTGGCTCTGTTTTAAATGCTCTGGCCCATTTCAAGTTGATGGTGATGTTGTGTTCCTTAACAACATTTGTTTTTGAATATTTGCCAGATAGTGAACATTTTTCCAGCAAATTTGGAGCAACTTTATTTTGCACTTTGAGTTTGAATTGATTTCAGAGAGAAAGTTGACATGAGGTGTTTAAGCACTATGATGAAGCATTGCAAATGGAGATGACATGGCATGTTTAGCTGAGGAACACAGTGCTTATTACACAGGGGTGTTACACGTAGGATGACCTGGCCGTAAGCTCATAACATCAAGGCGACCTTTCGGAAACATCAGATGAGGCACACAATCCTTCGGGATTTTCTGTTGAAAAACATATATAGTAATAACTTCATAGTTAGCAATGTAGTTTAGTTTTAGAAGAATTTATGCAAAAGATGCATGGATGTCGTAATAGTAAAAAATCTTACCATGCCTTCTCCATGGATGTTACCATAGTTCAACACGTGCACTAGTGGCACGTATTGACCATAATGTGCAGGAGTTTGATAATAGATATTGTAATTCTCAAGATCATTAATAAATGAGATCAGATGATCTTTCTCCCGATAAGTTAATTCTGTGCCATCGGTGTAGTAGGTTCTGTCTACCATCTTCCGCACATTCTTTGAAGAATGAAAATAAGCCATCAATGGAAATAAGCTGTCAACTATTTTGAAATAAACAATATAAATTACTTAATAACTATGTTTGAGAAACTCACATAGTGGTAGAATTGGAAGCGTATCAACAAGGACCCAAATGTCCATATTGTCTTCGTCGATGTCAGGATCACCAAGATCCATGGTGACATGCATACCCTCATGAAAATCATATGTCTTGCAAAGTGCTTCCCAATTCGGGCAACCAAAATGGGATACGCTCTCAGAATTGTACAGGAAAATCATATCCATGATGGGTCCTTAGTTGAACTATCTTTGTTTCCATACTTTCATGATGTTCAAAATCCATCCTCTCCAAGACATAGCGTCTTGCAGGGCATGGGATAAGCTATAGTCGAATTGTAAAAGATGAAAATTACACGTTGAAGAAGCAAAAGTCGTGCTTAATTACGAAAAAACACTTGTTGTTGTTGCGTACCGTTTCAACAACGAAGGTCTCCTGGAGCTTAATGCTGAAGCGCCGACCTTCTACCAGGTGAGGCCTGTCGCACAGACCCCGGTCGTCGCCGCACCAGTCGCACTCCGGGAGACTATCGTCGTCCGACGACATTTCCTATGTTCATAATTCAAACATTAAACTTCTAAAATTAAATATATGTACTACAAAAACTAAATTAGATCATTATTATTCATCACGGGTTGACTATCGGTCTGTCGAGATTCTCCTTCCTCTCTCATATATGGTGGACACTACCTCACTGATTTTTCGACCGTCGATGATGGTCGCTACTCCTCCTTCCCCTAGTGCATAACAAAGGTCTAGCATAAAGAGAAGAAGGAGAAGCGACCCCCACGACAATAGTCGGCGTTCTTTTTCTCTCATATATGGTGGAGACTCTCCCTCACTGATTTTTTGACTGCCATGTATGGAGCCCCGACAGACTTAAAGTCAACTCGAAATGTCGTTTAATTCTCTTTCTAGCAAATCCGGGGCACTCGATATTTCCTACATATTCTAGCACAAGTCATGCTTAAATTCACGGAAAAATCCGGCATGACCTTTGCTAAAATAGGACATATCGAGCGCCTGAAATTTGCCGAAACGGAAATGAATCAACACTCCGGCAAAACATAGGCCACTCGGAAATGAATCAACACTTCGCACATAAGCATAAACTGGTGCTCATTGCATTTCAATGGTTCAATATTGACAAAAACATTTCAATATATCTTATAACCCGAACATTTCATTTGGTTAAGAAGCATAACTAAATACCCTAGTTCTACTCTATTCAACACCGAGGAGTGGAGAAGGAGGAGGTGGACTTTTAGCTCACCGACTCGGGTGTAGAGGAAGTAGAGGTAGCTCGGATGACGATCACTCCAAGGATACACGACTCTACAAAGCCTGCATATTCCACCGAGTAAAATTTTAATTAGATCATCAAATCTCATATAGCATTCTTTGATGACAAAGTGATAATGACATAAATTCAACTAGTTCTATTAATTCAACTAGTTCAACTAAGCACTTACTAAAAATAAACTAGTTCTATTAATTTTCTTACTAAAAATAAACTAGTTCTATAGTAAAAATTTTTTATTAGTCATCAAATCTCATATACCTAAATTTTCTTACTAAAATAAACTAGTTCATTAATTCAACTAGTTCAACTACACTTACTATAAATAAAAATAATTAATTTTCTTACTAATTCAACTAGTTCTATTAAGCACTTACTATAAATAACTAGTTCTATTACCACTTCATAATAAACTATTTCTATTAAACTCTTACTAAAATAGTAAAAAAAACTACATTATCAAGAACAGTAAAAAATAGTTGGGTTTAGGAGAGATGGAGGGAGGAGGGGGTGGGAGGAGGGAGGAGGAGGAGGGAGGAGAGGGAGGAGAGAGGAGGAGGGGGAGGAGGGCGGTGGAGGAGGAGGAGGAGGAGGAGGGGCGGAGGAGGGGGGGGGCGGGTGGAAGGAGGGAGGAGGAGGGAGGGAGGAGGAAGGGCGCGTAGGAGGAGGGAGGAGGAGGAGGAGGGAGGAGAGAGAGGAGGAGGAGGAGAGGAGGAGGAGGGATGAGGGACTACCTCAGTGGAGGAGGAGCAGGAGCGTCGGCGGCGGCGGGCGATGACGGTGGTCGGGGAACGGCGGCGGCGGCGGACGACGGGGGGTGCGGGGGAGCGAGAGTGAGAGTGGAGAGGAAGAGTGGGGGCGGCCGGTTGGGGAAGATAGGATGGCGTTTAGCAGTAGCGCGTGTTAGGATAAAGCGCTACTGCTAAACTCCATAGCAGTAGCGCTTTTAACTCAAGAAGCGCTACTGCTATGCCTGTAGCAGTAGCGCCTTCTGCAAAACACGCTACTGCTAAGGCTAAGCATGTAAAAAAATCAAAAATACATTGGTCATCAATGATCTTTTTGTGTAGAATCTAAATTGTCAATAGGAATCTTCCCCGGTTTAAGAACCGGTGAAGATTCCTATTGCGGCCACAGATCCTACACATAGAGTTCAATGAAGACCAAGTGGTTGTGATGGTTTGAGAAGTAACATATTTAAGGTGGTAAACACCTTGTTCGCGGAGCGAGGTGGGACTAAACTTAGTTGCAACGAGTGGACTAAACTTAGCAGCAGCGAGGGTTGGCGAAAAGCGCTGCTGCTAAGTTCAATAGCAGTAGCGCTTTCACAAAACCTGCGCTACTACTATACCTAGTCTGGCGGCAACGTCGTGGAAATTGTAGTAGTAGCACTGTTTTCTCCTAACGCGCTACTGCTACGTGGGTATCAGTAGCGCGGTTTTTTTCCGCGCGCTATTGCTAAGTAGCAGTAGCACCTTATTTTAAACCGTGCTACTGGTAAGATTCTGTGTATAAGGTTTTCCCTAGTAGTGATGCTACGCTAACGGATGGGTCTTGTCCATCACATCATTCTCCTAATGATGTGATCCCATTATCAAATGACAACACATGTCTATGGTTAGGAAACCTTAACCATCTTTGATCAACGAGCTAGTCTAGTAGAGGCTTACTAGGGACACGGTATTTGTTTATGTATTCACACATATATTTAATTTTCCGATCAATACAATTCTAGCATGAATAATAAACCTTTATCATGAATAAGGAAATATAAAATAACAACTTTATTATTGCCTCTAGGGCATATTTCCTTCAGTCTCCCACTTGCACTAGAGTCAATAATCTAGATTACATAGTAATGAATCTAACACCCATGGAGTCTTGGTGCTGATCATGTTTTGCTCGTGGAAGAGGCTTAGTCAACGGGTCTGCCACATTCAGATCCGTATGTATTTTGCAAATCTCTATGTCTCCATCCTTGAGCTTTTCACGAATGGAGTTGAAGCGTCTCTTGATGTGTTTGGTTCTCTTGTGAAACCTGGATTCCTTCGTTAAGGCGATTGCTCCAGTGTTGTCACAAAATATTTTCATTGGACCCGATGCACTAGGTGTTACACCTAGATCGGATATGAACTCCTTCATCCAGACTCCTTCATGTGCTGCTTCCGAAGCAGCTATGTACTCCGCTTCACATGTAGATCCCGCCACGACGCTCTGCTTGGAACTGCACCAACTGATAGCTCCACCATTCAATATAAACACGTATCCGGTTTGTGACTTAGAGTCATCCGGATCAGTGTCGAAGCTAGCATCGACGTAACCATTTACGACGAGCTCTTCGTCACCTCCATAAACGAGAAACATATCCTTTGTCCTTTTCAGGTACTTCGGGATGTTCTTGACCGCTGTCCAGTGATCCACTCCTGGATTACTTTGGTACCTCCCTGCCAAACTTATGGCAAGGCACACATCAGGTCTAGTACACAGCATAGCATACATGATAGAACCTATAGCTGAGGCATAGGGAATGACTTTCATTTTCTCTCTATCTTCTGCAGTGGTCGGGCTTTGAGTCTGACTCAACTTCACACCTTGTAACACAGGCAAGAACCCTTTCTTTGACTGATCCATTTTGAACTTCTTCAAAACTTTATCAAGGCATGTGCTTTGTGAAAGTCCTATTAAGCGTCTTGATCTATCTCTATAGATCTTGATGCCCAATATATAAGCAGCTTCACAGAGGTCTTTCATTGAAAAATTCTTATTCAAGTATCCTTTTATGCTATCCATAAATTCTATATCATTTCCAATCAATAATATGTCATCCACATATAATATCAGAAATGCTACAGAGCTCCCACTCACTTTCTTGTAAATATAGGCTTCACCGTAAGTCTGTATAAAACCATATGCTTTGATCACCTCATCAAAGCGTATATTCCAACTTCGAGATGCTTGCACCAGTCCATAGATGGATCGCTGGAGCTTGCACACTTTGTTAGCACCTTTAGGATCGACAAAACCTTCTGGTTGCATCATATACAACTCTTCTTTAAGAAATCCATTAAGGAATGCACTTTTGACGTCCATTTGCCAGATTTCATAATCATAAAATGCGGCAATTGCTAACATGATTTGCACAGACTTAATCATCGCTATGGGTGAGAAAGTCTCATCATAGTCAACTCCTTGAACTTGTCGAAAACCTTTCGCAACAAGTCGAGCTTTGTAGACAGTAACATTACCATCAGCGTCAGTCTTCTTCTTGAAGATCCATTTATTTTCTATGGCTTGCTGATCATCGGGCAAGTCCACCAAAGTTCATACTTTGTTCTCATACATGGATCCTATCTCAGTTTTCATGGCCTCGAGCCATTTATTGGAATCTGGGCTCATCATAGCTTCTTCATAGTTCGTAGGTTCACCTTGGTCTAATAACATGACTTCCAGGACAAGATTACCGTACCACTCTGGTGCGGATCATGCTCTGGTTGACCTACGAGGTTCAATAGCAACTTGACCTGAAGTTTCGTGATCACCATCTTTAACTTCCTCTCTAGTTGGTGTAGGCATCACGGGAACAGATTTCTCTGATGTGCTACTTTCCAAATTGA
Organism: Thinopyrum elongatum; assembly: GCA_011799875.1. Classification (NCBI taxonomy): domain Eukaryota; kingdom Viridiplantae; phylum Streptophyta; class Magnoliopsida; order Poales; family Poaceae; genus Thinopyrum; species Thinopyrum elongatum. The sequence goes on from CM022303.1 coordinate 278,858,724, forward strand.
GAGAAGGTACAATTACCTCATCAAGTTCTACTTTCCTCCCACTCACTTCTTTCGAGAAAAACTCCTTGTCTAGAAATGTTCCATTCTTGGCAACAAAGATCTTGCCTTCGGATCTGTGGTAGAAGGTGTGCCCAATTGTTTCCTTAGGGTATCCTATGAAGACGCACTTCTCCGATTTGGGTTCGAGCTTATCAGGCTGAAGCCTTTTGACATAAGTGTCGCAACCCCAAACTTTAAGAAATGACACCTTAGGTTTCTTGCCAAACCACAGTTCATACGGTGTCGTCTCAACGGATTTAGACGGTGCCCTATTTAATGTGAATGTAGTTGTCTGTAATGCATAACCCCAAAACGACAGTGGTAAATCGGTAAGAGACATCATAGAACGCACCATATCTAATAAAGTATGGTTATGACATTCGGACACACCATTACGCTGTGGTGTTCCAGGTGGCGTGAGTTGTGAAACTATTCCACATTGTTTTAAATGAAGGCCAAACTCGTAACTCAAATATTCGCCTCCGCGATCAGATCGTAGAAACTTTATTTTCTTGTTACGATGATTCTCCACTTCACTCTGAAATTCTTTGAACTTTTCAAATATTTCAGACTTGTGTTTCATTAAGTATATATACCCATATCTACTCAAATCATCTGTGAAGGTCAGAAAATCACGATACCCGCCGCGTGCTTCAATACTCATCGGACCGCATACATCGGTATGTATTATTTCCAATAAGTCATTAGCTCGCTCCATTGTTCCGGAGAACGGAGTTTTAGTCATCTTGCCCATGAGGCATGGTTCGCAAGTATCAAATGATTCATAATCAAGTGATTCCAAAGGTCCATCTGCATGGAGTTTCTTCATGCGCTTTACACCAATATGACCTAAACGGCAGTGCCACAAGTATGTTGCACTATCATTATCAACTTTGCATCTTTTGGCATCAATATTATGAATATGTGTATCACTACGATCGAGATTCAACAAGAATAGACCACTCATCAAGGGTGCATGACCATAAAAGATATTACTCATATAAATAGAACAACCATTATTCTTCGATTTGAATGAATAACCGTCTTGTAATAAACAAGATCCAGCTATAATGTTCATGCTCAACGCTGGCACCAAATAACAATTATTGAGGTCTAAAACTAATCCCGAAGGTAGATGTAGAGGTAGCGTGCCGACGGCGATCACATCGACCTTGGAACCATTTCCGACGCGCATCGTCACCTCGTCCTTAGCCAATCTTCGTTTATTCCGCAGCTCCTGTTTCGAGTTACAAATATGAGCAACTGAACCAGTATCAAATACCCAGGCGCTGCTACGAGCATTAGTAAGGTACACATCAATACCATGTATATCAAATATACCTTTGTTCACTTTGCCATCCTTCTTATCCGCCAAGTATTTGGGACAGTTCCGCTTCCAGTGACCATTCCCTTTGCAGTAGAAGCACCCAGTTTCAGGCTTGGGTCTAGCTTTGGGCTTCTTCCCGGGAGTAGCAACTTGTTTGCCATTCTTCTTGAAGTTCCCTTTCTTTCCCTTGCCCTTTTTCTTAAAACTAGTGGTCTTGTTAACCATCAACACTTGATGCTCCTTCTTGATTTCTACCTCTGCAGCCTTAAGCATTGCGAAGAGCTCAGGAATAGTTTTATTCATCCCTTGCATATTATAGTTCATCACGAAGCCTTTGTAGCTTGGTGGCAGTGATTGAAGAACTATGTCAATAACACAATCAACTGGAAGATCAACTCCCAGCTGAGTCAAGTGATTATAATACCCAAACATTTTGAGTATGTGTTCACTGACAGAACTGTTCTCCTCCATCTTGCAGCTATAGAACTTGTTGGAGACTTCTTATCTCTCAACCCGTGCATTTGCTTGAAATATTAACTTCAACTCTTGGAACATCTCATATGCTCCATGACGTTCAAAACGTCTTTGAAGTCCTGGTTCTAAGCCGTAAAGCATGGCACACTGAACTATCGAGTAGTCATCAGATCAAGCTTGCCAGACGTTCATAACATCAGCTTCAGCTCCTGCAGCAGGCCTTTCACCTAACGGTGCATCAAGGACATAATTCTTCTGTGCAGCAGTGAGGATAATCCTCAAGTTACGGACCCAGTCCGTGTAGTTGCTACCATCATCTTTCAACTTAGCTTTCTCTAGGAAAGCATTAAAATTCAGGGGAATGGGAGCTCGGGCCATTAATCTACAACATAGATATGCAAAACTATAAGACTAAGTTCATGATAAATTAGTTCAATTAATCAAATTAGTAAAGAACTCCCACTTAAACAAACATCCCTCAAGTCATCTAAGTGATACGTGATCCAAATGAACTAACCCATGTCCGATCATCACGTGAGATGGGGTAGTCATCAGTGGTGAACATCTCTATGTTGATCATATCTACTATATGACTCATGTTCGACCTTTCGGTCTCCAGTGTTCCAAGACCATGTCTATACATGCTAGGCTCGTCAAGTTTAAACCAAGTATTCTGCATGTGTAAAACTGTCTTACACCCATTGTATGTGAACGTAGAGTTTATCACACCCGATCATCACGTGGTGATTCGAAATGACGAATTTGGCAATGGTGCATACTCGGGGAGAACACTTTTATCTTGAAATTTAGTGAAGGGATCATCTTATAATGCTACCGACGTTCTAAGCAAAATAAGATGCATAAAGGATAAACATCACATGCAATCAAAATATGTGACATGATATGGCCATCATCATCTTGTGCTTTTGATCTCCATCTCCAAAGCATCGTCATGATCTCCATCATCACCGGCTCGACACCTTGATCTCCATCATTGCGTCGGGGTCGTCTCGCCAACTATTGCTTCTACAACTATCGCTAACGCATAGTGATAAAGTAAAGCAATTATATGGCGCTTGCACTTCATACAATAAAGATACAACCCTAAGGCTCCTGCCGGTTGTCGACATTACAAAACATGATCATCTCATACATCAACTTATATCACATCATATCTTGACCATATCACATCACAACATGCCCTGCAAAAACAAGTTAGACGTCCTCTACTTTGTTGTTGCAAGTTTTACGTGGCTGCTATGGGCTTCTAGCAAGAACCGTTCTTACCTACGCAAAAACCACAACGGTGTTTCATCAAGTTTGTTGTTTTAACCTTCTTCAAGGACCGGCCGTAGTCAAATTCGATTCAACTAAAGTAGGAGAAACAGACACCCGCCAGCCACCTTTATGCAAAACTAGTTGCATGTCTGTCGATGGAACCGGTCTCATGTGCATGGACATGTAAGGTTGGTCCAGGCCGCTTCATCCCACAATACAGCCGAATCAAAATAAGACATTGGTGGTAAGCAGTATGACTATCACTGCCCACAACTCTTTGTGTTCTACTCGTGCATACCATCTACGCATAGACCTGGCTCGGATGCCACTGTTGGGAAACGTTGCATGGAAAACAAAAAAAATTCTACGCACACGCAAGATTTATCCATGGAAATGCATAGCAATGAAAGGGGAGAGTGTGTCTACGTACCCTCTTAGAGCGTAAGCGGAAGCATTTGACAACTCGGTTGATGTAGTCGAACTTCTTCGCGTTCCAACCGATCGAGCACCGAACGTACGGCACCTCCGCGTTCTGCACACGTTCAGCTCGGTGACGTCCTCTGCCTTCTTGATCCATCAATACGGCTAGGTAGTGGATGAGTTCCGGCAGCACAACGGTGTGGTGACGGTGATGGTGAAGTTATCTCTGCAGGGCTTCGCCTAAGCACTACGAAAATATGACCAGGGGTGTAAACGGTGGAGGGGGGCGCCGCACACGGCTAAGACAATGTTTTGGGTGTGCTAGGCGCCCCCTCCCACATATATATAGGTGGGAGGGAGAGGGGAGAGGCCAAGGGACGCCCCAAGTAGGTATGAATCCTACTTGGGCTCCTGCCCTTGGCCGCGCCCCCCTGCCATATTTGTCGGAGGGGGGAAGGAAAGGGGGAAGAGGGAAGAGGGAAGGAAGGGGGAGGCCGAATCCCCCCTTTCCTTTCCCCCACTTGGATGGCTGCCATGGGGGGTGCGCCAGCCCCTTGTGGGCTGGTGTGCTCCCCTCTTGTGGCCCAATAGGCCCACTATCCTCCCGGGGTTGTCCGGTACCCCCTCCGGTACTCCGATGACTATCCGGTACACTCTGAAACACTTCCGGTGTCCGAATACCATCGTCCTATATATCAATCTTTACCTCTCGACCATTTTGAGACTCCTCGTCATGTCCGTGATCTCATCCGGGACTCCGAACTACATTCGGACACCAAATCATATAACTCATATAACACTATATCGTCAACGAACGTTAAGCGTGCGGACCCTACGGGTTCGAGAACTATGTAGACATGACCGAGACACCTCTCTGGTCAATAACCAATAGCGGAACCTGGATGCCCATATTGGCTCCTACATATTCTACGAAGATCTTTATCGGTCGAACCATTATGATAACATACGTAATTCCCTTTGTCCATCGCTATGTTACTTGCCCGAGATTCGATCGTCGGTATCTTCATACCTAGTTCAATCTCGTTACCGGCAAGTCTCTTTACTCGTTCTGTAATACATCATCCTATAACTAACTCATTAGTCACTTTGCTTGCAAGGCTTCTTATGATGTGTATTACCGAGAGGGCCCAGAGATACTTCTCAGATACTCGGAGTGACAAATCCTAATCTCGATCTATGCCAACTCAACAAACACCTTCGGAGATACCTGTAGAGCATCTTTACGATCACCCAGTTATGTTGTGACGTTTGATAGCACACAAGGTATTCCTCCGGTATCCGGGAGTTGCATAATCTCATAGTCAAAGGAATATGTATTTGACATGAAGAAAGCAATAGCAATAAACTGAACGATCATTATGCTAAGCTAACGGATGGGTCTTGTCCATCACATCATTCTCCTAATGATGTGATCCTGTTATCAAGTGACAACACATGTCTATGGTTAGGAAACCTTAACCATCTTTGATCAACGAGCTAGTCTAGTAGAGGCTTACTAGGGACATGGTATTTGTTTATGTATTCACACATGTATTTAAGTTTCCGATCAATACAATTCTAGCATGAATAATAAACCTTTATCATGAATAAGGAAATATAAAATAACAACTTTATTATTGTCTCTAGGGAATATTTCCTTCAACATTGACTTAAGCCTCCCCCAAGCTAGAGCGATACTTTCTCCTTCACGAGGCCAAAAATTATATATATAATTCTGATCACGATGAACTTGATGCATAGGATAATTTTTTTGGTGAAATTTCAATTTCAATCGATTCCAGTTCCAAGATCCAATATCATCGCATAGCCTATACCATGTCAATGCTTTTCCCTTCAAACATAAAGGGAAAACCTTCTTCTTAGCTTCATCTCCGGGCAAACCTGCAAGCTTAAATAATCCACAAATTTCATCCACATATATCAAGTGCATATCAGGATGTTCGGTTCCATCTCCTGCATAAGGTTTAGCTAGCGGTTGTTCTATCATACCCGAAGGAATTTCATAACCAATATTTTCAGTAGGTGCAGTAGGTTGAGGGGTAGCTAATTGTGGTTCTGGTCGAGGTGAAGATACCCCGAACAAACCCCTCAAAGGATGATTCTCCATAGTAACAAGTGACAATAAATTTCAGCACTTAGTAATAATTTTTCCTTACCAATAGCGCTTCACTCCCCGGCAACGGCGCCAGAAAAGAGCCTTGATGACCCACAAGTATAGGGGATCAATCTTAGTCCTTTCGATAAGTAAGAGTGTCGAACCCAACAAGGAGCAGAAGGAAATGACAAGTGGTTTTTAGCAAGGTATTTTCTGCAAGCACTGAAATAGTAGGTAACAGATAGTTTGATAGCAAGATAATTTGTAACGAGTAAGTAACGGTAACGGTAAATAATATGCAGCAAGGTAGCCCAATCCTTTTGTGGCAAAGGACAGGCCAAAATGGTCTCTTATGATAAGCAAAGCATTCTTGAGGGTACACGGGAATTTCATCATATCATTTTCATCATGTTGGTTTGATTCGTGTTCGCTACTTTGATAATTTGATATGTGGGTGGACCAGTGCTTAGGTGCTGTTGTTAATTGAACAAACCTCCTACTTATGATTAACCCCCTTGCAAGCATCCGCAAGTACGAGAAAAGTATTAAGATAAAATCTAACCATAGCATCAAACTTTTGGATCCAAATCAGTCCCTTACGAAATAGCGCATAAACTAGGGTTTAAGTTTCTGTCACTCTAGCAACCCATCATCTAATAACTACTCCACAATGCATTGCCTTAGGCCCAAATATGGTGAAGTGCCTTGTAGTCGACGTTCACATGACACCACTAAGGGAATCACAACATACATATCATCAAAATATCGAACACATATCAAGTTCACAAGATTACTTGCAACATGATTTCTCTCGTGACCTCAAGAACAAAAGTAACTACTCACAAATAATAATCATGCTCAAGATCAGAGGGGTATTAAATAGCATAATGGATCTGAACATATAATCTTGCACCAAATAAACCATATAGTAATCAACTACAAGATGTAATCAATACTACTAGTCACCCACAAGTACCAATCCAGGGTTCCGGTACAAAGATTGAACACAAGAGATGAACTAGGGGTTGAGAGGAGATGATGTTGTTGAAGATGTTGATGGAGATGGCCCTCCCAAAGATGGGAGAGTTGTTGGTGATGACGATGGCGATGATTTCCCCCTCCGGGAGGGAAGTTCCTCCGGCGGAATCGCTCCGCCAAAGGGCAAAAGTGCTCCTGCCCAAGTTCCGCCTCGAGACGGCGGCGCTTCATCCCGAAAGTCATTTCCTTATTTTTTCTAGGTTAAAATGACTTATATACCAGAAGAGGGGCACCGGAGGTCGGCCGAGGAGGGCACAACCCACCAGGGCGCGCCTGGGGGGCCTGGCGCGCCCAGGTGGGTTGGGCCCACCTGGTGGGCCTCCTCCGATAGTTATTTGCTCCAGTATTTTTCATATATTGCAAAATAATTCTCCGTAAATTTTCAGCTCATTTGGAGATGTGCAGAATAGGTGCCCTGCCGTAGCTTTTTCAGGTCCAGAATTCCAGCTGCCGGTATTCTCCCTCTTTGTGTAAACCTTGCATATTATGAGAGAAAAGGCATTAGAATTACTCGAAAAAGCATTATTATGCATAAAAACATTATAAATAACAGTAGGAAAACATGATGCAAAATGGACGTATCATCTGCGTGCAACAATCGCTCCAAGATTATAACGTTTAGTTCCGATCAGAGCAGTGTGTATGAGGCTCAAGTCAGGGGCACATAGTGTGCTACAATCCTGCTTGCCCACAATGCATTTTCCATTAAAGAGTGCAAATATTGAATTGATGGGAAATGAATACTTTTTATTCTACCTTGTGTCACTCCTCTATCCTCACTGTAGCAAAGATAAATAAAAAATGACTCATACTCAGATCTTGGTGGCTTGTCCAGCGAACCCCAAAATGGAATTTTACAAATACCACAAAACACTTCTAGAGGCATGGTAAATGGATGGTCATAAAGTTTAAACGAAACTCTAGACTCACGAGGATGAAATTTAAATTCTTTAGTAAACGTTTCTGTGAGGCTGAGATGCTGGTTGCACTTATCTTCAATGTAAGGACCGAGCTCGGCGTTGTGAACATATTGCTCAAATTCTTCTTTCATACCTGCACTCACCATGAAATCCTCACACGGCCATAGGCATGATTTGATAGCGGCATCCTGTATTGAACTTGCACTTGGTTCAACATAAGACCGACGTATCGAGCCACTACTAGATGATGCCTCCGAAGACTTCCTCCTCTAAGAACTCCTAAAGAATTGCATTTTAATTTGCGAACAATTTCTGAAAAATTTTGGGACACAAAATTTTTGTCAACAAAACTTCACAAGATTGATAGCAACTACTCATAAGGGGGCATAGAGGCTATATTAAGCATTCAAACTACTTAGAACTCTGTCTCCGCATCCATGACATAACCTTCAGGTATCTTAGGCAATTCATATCTAGGAGAGCTAGGCCTAATAGGTGTTTCAAGATTTTCAGCTTCAAGTACTTCATCAGTTTCAGCATTCTCAATATCTTTAGCTCTAGCAATTTGTTCATCAAGAAATTCACCTAGTGGCATATTATCATCAAGCAAGGTACTAGCATCATCATGAGTAGCATTCATAATAGAAGTAGCATCATCAATAACTTTGCGACATATCAGGATTAATAGCATGTGGTGGTGTTGCAAGTCTACTCAAAACAGAAGGTGAATCAAGTGCAGAGTGTGATGGCAGTTCCTTAGCTCCCCTCGTCCTAGAGGGAATGATCTTAGTCTTGGTATCCTTCAGATTCTTCATAGTGATAAATAGATAATAATCCCAAGTGACTCAACAAATATAGCTATGCTCCCCGGGAACGGCGCCAAAAAAGGTCTTGATAACCCACAAGTATAGGGGATCACAACAGTTTTCGAGGGTAGAGTATTCAACCCAAATTTATAGATTCGACACAAGGGGAGCCAAAGAATATTTGTCAGTATTAGCAGTTGAGTTGTCAATTGAACCACACCTGGAGATTAAATATCTGCAGCAAGGTGATGAGTAGCACAGTAATATGATAGTTTTGATATCAATGGTAACAGTAGCAGTAACGGTAATAGTGATAGCAATGGTTTTGTAGCAAGTGTAACAGTGGCAACAAAAGTAGTAACTTAGCAAGAACAATATGTGAAAAATTCGTAGGCATTGGATCGGTGAATTCGTTGGATGATATTCATCATATAACAGTCATAACCTAGGGCGATACAAAACTAGCTCCAGTTCATAAATATAATGTAGGCATGTATTCCGTAAATAGTCATACGTGCTTATGGAAAGAACTTGCATGACATCTTTTGTACTACCCTCCTGTGGCAGCGGGGTCCATAAGGAAACTAAGGGATATTAAGGCCTCCTTTTAATAGAGAACCGGAACAAAGCATTAACACATAGTGAATACAGGAACTCCTCAAACTACGGTCATCACCGGAAAGTATCCCGATTATTGTCACCCCGGGGTTTACGTATCATAACATGTAATAGGTGAATATGACTTGCAAGATCGGATCTAGAACATAGATATAATGGTGAAAACATAAACGGTTCAGATCTGAAATCATGGCACTCGGGCCCTAGTGACAAGCATTAAGCATGGCAAAGTCATACAACACCAATCTCAGAACATAGTGGATACTAGGGATCAAGCCCTAACAAAACTAACTCGATTATATGATGAATCTCATCCAACTCCTCATCGACCAACGAGCCTACGAAGGAATTACTCACTCCCAGTGGGGAGCATCATGGAATTGACGATGGAGAAGGGTTGGTGATGACGAAGACCGAAGATTTCCCTCTCCGGAGCCCCGAACGGGCTCCAGATCTGGCCTCCCGATGAAGAACAGGAGGTGGCGGCGGCTCCGTATCATGAAACGCGATGAAAATTTCTCCCTGATTTTTCTCCAAAAATAGGATTTTATAGCGTCGGGATTAGGGTCTGCAGGGCCATCAGGTGGGCACAACCCACCTGGGCGCGTCTGGAGGGGGTGGCGCGCCCTGGTGGGTTGTGCTCAACCAGGGGCCCCCCTCCGGTGGTTCTTGGCTCCAGTATTTTTTATATATTCTGAAATAATTCTCCAAAAAATTTTGTTCCATTTTGAGAGCTTTTATTTTTGCACAAAAACAACACAATGGTAGTTCTGCTGAAAACAACGTCAGTCCGGGTTAGTTTCATTCACATCATGCAAATTAGAGTCCAAAACAAGAGCAAAAGCGTTAGGAAAAGTAGATACGACGGAGACGCATCAATTGTATTTACGGAAACTAAAATACATGTGTGAATACATAAACTACACCATGTCCCTGGTAAGCCTCTACTAGACTAGCTCATTGATCAAAGATGGTTAAGGTTTCCTAACCATGGACATGAGTTGTCATTTGATAACGAGATCACATCATTAGGAGAATGATGTGATGGACAGACCCAACCATAAGCTTAGTATCAGATCGTTTAGTTTTTTGCTATAGCTTTCTTCATGTCAAGTATCTGTTCCTTCGACCATGAGATCATGCCACTCCCGGATACCGAAGGAATACCTTGTGTGCTATCAAACGTCACTTCGTAACTGGGTGATCATAAAGTTGCTCTACAGGTATCTCCGAAGGTGTCTGTTGGGTTGCATGGATCAAGACTGAGATTTGTCGCTCCGTGTGACGAAGAGATATCTCTGGGCCCTCTCGGTAATACAACATCATAAGAAGCTTCATGTGACTAATGAGTTTGGTCACGGGATCTTGTATTACAGAACAAATAAAGAGACTTGCCGGTAACGAGATTGAACTAGGTATGGAGATACCAACGATCGAATCTCGAGCAAGTAACATATATCGCCGGACAAAGGGAATTGCATACGGGATTGACTAAATCCTTGACATCGTGGTTCAACCGATAAAGATCTTCGTGGAATATGTAGGAACCAACATGGTCATCCAGGTCCCGCTATTGGTTATTGACCGAAGAGGTGTCTCGGTCATGTCTACATGATTCACGAACCCGTAGGGTCCACACGCTCAACGTTCGATGACGCTAGAGTAATATTGAGATATGTGCATTGGTAACCGAATGTTGTTCGGAGTCCCGGATGAGATCCCAGACATCACGAGGAGCTCCAGAATGGTCCGGAGGTAAAGATTCATATATAGGAAGTCCTGTTTTGGTCGCGGAAAAGTTTCGGGCATTATCGGTATTGTACCGGGAGTGCCGAAAGGGGTCCGGGGGTCCGCCTGCCCCGGGGGCTCACATGGGCTATAGGGGGTGTGCCCTGGCATACATGGGCCAGGGGCACCAGCCCCAAGAGGCCCATGCGCCTAAAACATGGAGAGGGGGAAGAGTCCTAAGGGGGGAAGGCACCCCCCTAGGTGCGTTGTGGAGGGAGAACTCCTCCCTAGGTCGGCGCCCCCTCCCTTGGAGAAGGGGCCAAGGCTGCGCCCCAGCCCTCCCCCTTGCCTCCTATAAATAGTGGGGGAGAGGAAGGGGCTGGACACACCAAATCCCACGCCCCGGCGGCAGCGCTACCTCTCCCAAAACTCCGTTTTCTCCTCAGATTGGTTCCGGCAGCGTTTGGCGAAGCCCTACCGGGATTGCACCACCACCATCTCCGCCACGTCGTCATGCTGGTTGAGATCCCATCTACTTCTCCTCTCTTGCTTGCTGGATCAAGAAGGATGAGACGTTATCGAGCCGCACGTGTGCTGAACGCGGAGGTGCCGTCCGTTCGGCGCTAGATCAAATTGGATCGTGATTGGATCACGAAGAGTACGACTACATCAACCGCGTTATATAAGCTTCCGCTTTTGGTCTACAAGGGTATGTAGACACACTCCCCTCTCGTAGCTATACATCTCCTAGATTAGATCTTGGGTGTTCGTAGGAATTTTTTTTATTTTCATGCTTCGTTCCTCATCAGTGGTATCAGAGCTAGGTCTATGCGTAGATGTATATGCACGAGTAGAACACAAAGAAGTTGTGGGCGTTGATGTTCAGATTGCTTGCTTTCCTTGTCTTATTTGGATTCGGCGGTATTGTGGGATGTAGAGGCTCGGACCAACCTTACATGTCCACGCACATGAGACACTGTTTGACATGCAACTTGTATTGTATAAAAGTGGCTTTGCGGGTGTCTGTCTCTCCCACTTTAGTTGAATCTGATTTGACAAGGGCGGTCATTGTAGAAGGTTAAAAGGCAACTTGTATATCACCGTTGTGGTTTTGCGTAGATAAGAACGGTTCTTATAGTTTGCCTTAGCAGCCACGTAAAAATTGCAACAACAAAGTAGAGGACGTCTAACTTGTTTTTGCAGGGCATGTTGTGATGTGGTATGGCCAAAACATGATGTGATATATGTTGATGTATGAGATGATCATGTTTTGTAATAGGTTCACGAATTGCATGTCGGTGAGTACGGCAACCGGCATGAGCCATAAGGTTGTCTTTAATTTATTGTTTGACCTGCATGTCGACAAATAACGCCATATAATTGCTTTACTTTATTGCTATGTGTTAGCAATAGTTGGCGAGACGACCACGTGGCGACACAATGATGGAGATCATGGTGTCATGCCGGTGACGATGGAGATCATACCGGTGCTTTGGAGATGGAGATCAAAAGCACAAGATGATAATGACCATATCATGTCACATATTTTGATTGCATGTGATGTTTATCTTTTATGCATCTTATTTTGCTTAGGACAACGGTAGCATTATAAGATGATCCCTTCACTTAATTTCAAGATAAATGTGTTCTCCCTAAGTATGCACCGTTGCGAAAGTTCGTCGTTTCGAAGCACCACGTGATGATCGGGTGTGATAGACTCTATGTTAACATACAACGGGTGTAAGCCAGTTTTACACATGTGGAATACTTGGGTTAAACTTGACGAGCCTAGCATGTATAGACATGGCCTCAGAACATGGAGGACCGAAAGGTCAAACACGAGTCATATAGTAGATATGATCAACATGGATATGTTCACCGTTGATGACCACCCCATCTCACGTGATGATCGGACATGGGTTGGTTGATATGGATCGTGTGAACACTTAGACAACTTGAGGGATGTTGATTTAAGTGGGAGTTCTTTAGTAATTTGATTAATAGAACCAATTATCATGAACATAGTCTAATTGTCTTTGCAAATTAATGTTGTAGATAAATCGCTCGCGCTGTAGCTCCCCTGAATTTTAATGCGTTCCAAGAGAAAGCTAAGTTGAAAGATAATGGAAGCAACTATGCGGACTGGGTCCGTAATTTAAGGATTATCCTCACTGCTGCACAGAAGGCTTATGTCCTTGATGCACAGCTCGATGCGCCACCCCCTCTAGCGTCGTCTGTGGATGTTGTGAATGTCTAGCAGGCACGTTCTGATGACTACTCTATAGTTCAGTGTGCCATGCTTTACGGCTTAGAACCGGGGCTCCAAAGACGTTTTGAGCACCATGGAGCATATGAGATGTTCCAGGAGCTGAAATTGGCATTTCAGGCTCATGCCCTGGTTGAGAGGTATGACGCCTCCGACAAGTTCTTTAGCTGCAAGATGGAAGAGAACAACTTCGTTAGCGAGCACGTACTCAAAATGTCTGGGTACTTCAACCGCTTGAATCAGTTGGGAGTTAATCTTCCGGATGAAGTAGCGATTGACAGAGTTCTTTAGTCACTGCCACCAAGCTACAAAGGCTTCGTGATGAACTATAACATGCAAGGGATGGAAAAGACGATCCCTGAGCTCTTCGTGATGCTTAAGGCCGCAGAGGTAGAAACCAAGAAAGAGCATCAAGTGTTGATGGTCAATAAGACCACCAGTTTCAAGAAGGGTAAAGGAAAAAAAGGGAATTTCAAGAAGAATGGCAAGACAGTTGCCGCTCCCATGAAGAAACCCAAGGCTGGATCCAAACCCGAGACTGAGTGCTTCTATTGCAAGGGGAAGGGCCATTGGAAGCGGAACTGCCCCAAGTACTTGGCAGATAAGAAGGATGGCAACATCAACATAGGTATATTTGATATACATGTTATTGATGTGTACCTCACTAGTGCTCGTAGTAGCGTCTGGGTATTTGATACCGATTCAGTTGCTAATATTAGTAACTCGAAGCAGGAGCTGCGGAGTGACGGAGACTAGCTGAGGGCGAGGTGACAATGAGTGTTGGATGTGTCTCCAAGGTTGATATGATCACCATCGGCACGCTCGTAATACCTTCGGGATTAGTATTAAACCTAAATAATGGTTATTTGGTGCCTACGTTGAGCAGAAAACATTATATCTAGATATTGTTTATTGCAAGACGGTTATTCATTTAAGTTAGAGAATAATGGTTATTCTGTTTATATGAGTAATATCTTTTATGGTCATGCACCCCTTATGAATGGTTTATTCTTGTTGAATCTCGATCGTAGTGATACACATATTCATAATATTGATGCCAAAAGATGCAAAGTTAATGATGATAGTACCACATATTTGTGACACTGCCGCTTAGGTCATATTGGTGTAAAGCGCATGAAGAAACTCCATGCTGATAGACTTTTGGAATCACTTGATTATGAGTCATTTGAAACATGTGAACCAAGCCTTATGGGCAAGATGACTAAAAACCCGTTTTCCGGAACAATGGAGCGGGCTAGTGACTTATTGGAAATAATACATACTGATGTATGCGGTCCGATGAGTGTTGAAGTGTGTGGTGGATATCATTATTTTCTTACCTTCACGGATGATTTGAGTAGATATGGGTATATTTACTTAATGAAACACAAGTCTGAAACATTTGAAAAGTTCAAGGAATTTCAGAATGAAGTGGAGAATCATCGTAACAAGAAAATAAAGTTTCTACAATCTGATCGTGGAGGTGAATATCCGAGTTATGAGTTTGGCAATCATTTAAGACAATGTGGAATTGTTTCACAACTCACGCCACCTGGAACACCACAGCGTAATGGTGTGTCCGAACGTCATAACCATAATTTATTGGATATGGTGCGTTCTATGATGTCTCTTACCGATTTACCACTATCGTTTTGGGTTATGCATTGGAGACAGCTGCATTCACTTTAATAGGGCACCGTCTAAATTCGCTGAGACGACACCGTATGAATTATGGTTTGGTAAGAAACCTAAGTTGTCGTTCCTTAAAGTTTGGGGATGCAACGTTTATGTCAAGCGGCTTCAGCCTGATAAGCTCGAACCCAAAGCGGAGAAATGCGTCTTCATAGGATACCCTAAAGAGACCATTGGGTATACCTTCTGTCATAGATCCGAGGGCAAGATTTTTGTTGCTAAAAATTGGTCCTTTCTATAGAAGGAGTTTCTCTCGAAAGATATGAGTGGGAGGAAAGTAGAACTTGATGAGGTAATTGTACCTTCTCTCGAACTGGAGAGTAGCACATCACAGAAAGTAGTTCCCGTGATGCCTACACCAACCGGAGAGGAAGCTAATGATGATGATCATGAAACTTTAGATCAAGTTACTACCGAACTTCGTAGGTCGACCATGGCACGTTCCGCACCGGAGTGGTATGGCAATCCCGTCCTGGAAGTCATGTTGTTAGACAACAGCGAACCTACGAACTATGAAGAAGCAATGATGAGCCCAGATTCCGACAAATGGCTTCAGGCCATGGAATCCGAGATGGGATCCATGTATGAGAACAAAGTATGGACTTTGGTGGACTTGCCCGATGATCGGCAAGCCAATGAAAATAAATGGATCTTCAAGAAGAAGACATGCGCTGATGGTAATGTCACCGTCTATAAAACTCGACTTGTCGCAAAAGGTTTTCGACAAATTCAAGGAGTTGACTACGATGAGACTTTCTCACCCGTAGCGATGCTTAAGTCTGTTAGAATTATGTTAGCAATTGCCGCATACTATGATTATGAAATCTGGCAGATGGTCGTCAAAACAGCGTTCCTTAACGGGTTCCTTAAGGAAGAGTTGTATATGATGCAACCAGAAGGTTTTGTCGATCCTAAGGATGCTAACAAAGTATGCAAGCTCCAGCGATCCATCTATGGACTGGCGCAAGCATCTCGGAGTTGGAATACACGCTTTGATGAGGTGATCAAAGCTTATGGTTTTATACAAACTTACGGAGAAGCTTGTATTTACAAGAAAGTGAGTGGGAGCTCCATAGCATTTCTGATAAGTATATGTGGATGACATATTGTTGATTGGAAATGATGTAGAATTTCTGGAAGGCATAAAGGGTTGTTTGAAAGGAGTTATTCAAAGGAAGACCTGGGTAAAGCTGCTTACATATTGGGCATTAAGATCTATAGAGATAGATGAAGACGCCTAATAAGACTTTCACAGAGCACATACCTTGACAAGTTTTTGAAGGAGTTCAAAATGGATCAGTCAAAGAAGGAGTTCTTGCCTGTATTGTAGGGTGTGAAGTTGAGTAAGACTCAAAGCTCGACCACGGCAGAAGAAAGAGAAAGGATGAAGGTCCTCCCCTATGCCTCAGCCATAGGCTCTATAATGTATGCCATGTTGTGTACCAGATCTGATGTGTGCCTTGCCATAAGTCTGGCAGGGAGGTACCAAAGTAATCCAGGAGTGGACAATTGGACAACGGTCAAAATTATCCTTAGGTGCCTAAAGAGGACTAAGGAAATGTTTCTCGGTTATGGAGGTGATAAAGAGTTCGTTGTAAAGGGTTACGTTGATGCAAGCTTTGACACCGATCCGGATGACTCTAAGTCGCAAACCGGATACGTATAGTGGAGCAGTCATTTGGAATAGCTCCAAGTGGGCTTGGTAGTAGCATCTACGGTATGACATAGAGGTTTTCAACACACGGATCTGAATGTTGCAGACCCGTTGACTAAAACCTCTCTCACAAGCAAAACATGATCAAACCCCGGAACTTATTGGGTGTTAATCACATAGGGATGTGAACTAGATTATTGACTCTAGTGCAAGTGGGAGACTGTTGGAAATATACCCTAGAGGCAATAATAAAATGGTTATTATCATATTTCCCGTTCATGATAAATGTTTATTATTCATGCTAGAATTGTATTTACCGGAAACTTAAATATATGTGTGAATACATAAACTACACCGTGTCCCTTGTAAGCCTCTACTAGACTAGCTCGTTGATCAAAGATGGTTAAGGTTTCCTAACCATGGACATGAGTTGTCATTTGATAACGGGATCACATCATTAGGAGAATGATGTGATGGACAGACCCAACCGTAAGCTTAGTATCAGATCGTTTAGTTTTTTGCTATAGCTTTCTTCATGTCAAGTATCTGTTCCTTTGACCATGAGATCATGCCACTCCCGGATACCGGAGGAATGCCTTGTGTGCTATCAAACGTCAATTCGTAACTGGGTGATCATAAAGGTGCTCTACAGGTATCTCCGAAGGTGTCGGTTGGGTTGCATGGATCAAGACTAGGATTTGTCGCTCCGTGTGACGGAGAGATATCTCTGGGCCCTCTCAGTAATACAACATCATAAGAAGCTTCATGTGACTAATGAGTTTGGTCACGGGATCTTGTATTACGGAACGAGTAAAGAGACTTGCCGGTAACGAGAATGAACTAGGTATGGAGATACCGACGATCGAATCTCGGGCAAGTAACATATCGCCGGACAAAGGGAATTGCATACGGGATTGACTGAATCCTTAACATCATGGTTCAACCGATAAAGATCTTTGTGGAATATGTAGGAACCAATATGAGCATCCAGGTCCCGCTATTGGTTATTAACCGGAGAGGTGTCTCGGTCATGTCTACATGATTCTAGAACCCGTAGGGTCCGCACGCTTAACGTTCGATGACGCTAGAGTAATATTGGGATATGTGCATTTGTAACCGAATGTTGTTCGGAGTCCCGGACATCACGAGGAGCTCCAGAATGGTCTGGGGGTAAAGATTCATATATAGGAAGTCCAGTTTTGGTCGCCGGAAAAGTTTCAGGCATTATCAGTATTGTACCCGGAGTGCCGAAAGGGGTCCGGGGGTCCACCTGCCTCGGGGGCCCACATGGGCTGTAAGGGGTGCGCCCTGGCCTACATGGGCCAGGGGCACCAGCCCCAAGAGGCCCATGTGCCTAGAACATGGAGAGGGGGAAGAGTCCTAAGGGGGGAAGGCACCCCCCTAGGTGCCTTGTGGAGGGAGAACTCCTCCCTAGGTCGGCTCCCCCTCCCTTGGAGGAGGGGCCAAGGCTGCGCCCCAGCCCTCCCCCCTTGCCTCCTATAAATAGTGGGGGAGAGGGAGGGGCTGGACACACCAAATCCTACGCCCCGGCGGCAGCCCTACCTCTCCCAAAACTCCGTTTTCTCCTCAAATTGGTTCCGGCAGCGTTTGGCGAAGCCCTGCCGGGATTGCACCACCACCATCTCCACCACGTCGTCGTGCTGGTTGAGATCCCATATACTTCTCCTCTCTTGCTTGCTAGATCAAGAAGGAGGAGATGTCATCGAGCCGCACGTGTGCTGAACGCAGAGGTGTCGTCCATTCGGCGCTAGATCAGATGGGATCGTGAAGAGTACGACTACATCAACCGCGTTATATACGCTTCTGCTTTCGATCTACAAGGGTATGTTGACACACTCCCCTCTCGTAGCCATACATCTCCTAGATTAGATCTTGGGTGTTCGTAGGAATTTTTTATTTTCATGCTTCGTTCCCCATCACACACGTCCGTCCGCCAGTCGTCCGACACTAAACACAACGTCGGTTGGCTCCTCACGTCTGCCCGCTATTCAAAAGAGGCCAGACGCCGGGCAAGAACCATACCACACCTCTGCTCCCCATCTCCTCCTTGCACCATATTCTGCACAAACCCATGGCATCCACCGAGCAAAAAGAGGGGTTCGACGGCATAAAAGCCGGCTGGGTGGCCCCACGAGCCCACCTGATACGAGCTAGGCAACTCGCTGCTCCACCTCCCTCGTCGCACCAGGCCGTCCGTACTATGGGCGAGGCTGCAGGCGGGCAAGCGGAGGAGCAAGCGATCGCTCCAAGCTGGCCCCTAGTGCAGCAACTCGCCGCTCCAAGCCAGCTCGCAGAGGAATGGCCAGTTGCTCCACGCCGATACACGTGGGAGCACGGTGGCACGGGCACCGTGGATGACGTGGACCCGCCGTGTCGTCACGCTCCTCCCGCGCCTACGCAGTGCCATCCACCGCAAATGTTGGCGAACCGCACCCTGCCGGTGGAGGCGGCCAACACGTCCGTGACCGCCGCCGACACCGAAGAAAAGTAGACCATGGAAGCCGCCGCCAC
Source organism: Thinopyrum elongatum (assembly GCA_011799875.1). Lineage (NCBI taxonomy): Eukaryota > Viridiplantae > Streptophyta > Magnoliopsida > Poales > Poaceae > Thinopyrum > Thinopyrum elongatum. The sequence goes on from CM022303.1 coordinate 278,877,632, forward strand.
TTGGGCCCCACGATGGCCACCGCCACCATGTCATCGGCATACACAGCCGGTGTCTTGCCCGGTTCAGCGCAGACCATCATCGCCCCCCGCCTCGGCTTCACGGAAGTGGAGTAGGCACTCTTCCCCTCTAGATGAAGCATGGCCACTCCGATGAGTGGCGCAACTAGACATAAGGAAGATATGGCGGAGCCGGAGGCCATGGAGGCGGAAGCCACGGAGGATAGCCACGTCGTGGGAATGGAGATCCGCCGTGGCCTGCATTAGACTAGGTAATTAGTTGAAGTATGTCCGAAATTATACCTCCAGAGTCAAACGAGTTTCGCTTTTAGTTGAAGTATGTCTGAAATGTAATAAATTTCGTCCGGTTTATATGAAATTCGTCGTATTTGCATGAATTTCGCCCGGTTAGTTCAAACAATGGTTGAAATGTATGCGGGCAGCGTTGGATGGCCGGCTCCCGCATCAGTGTCCATGAACTGGTCCCCTTCCCCGCGGGCGGATGCCGGAGCAAGTTTGTGGGTCAGCGTTGGAGATGCCCTTAGAGCATCTACAACCGGACTTGGCAAATCCGGCCCCTCACACGGGCGCGTCCGCAGGCACTGATCGAGAAATCCTCAGATAACCATGTCTGCATCCGAACACCTTATATATGAAATCTTAAAATCATACAAACCATGCAAAGAAAAGATCTACGTACTACGCGAATCAACTAATCCTCGACCCAGCTACTCGTTGTCGTCAGAGATGTCCACTATCTCTGTTCCGGGCTCCGGGTACATGGGGGGCAGGCACAACTCCGCCTCCTCCTCTGCCTCCGCCTCCATCTCCGCTTCCACCTCGTCGAAGAGCGCGTCGGTCTCCGCCTGTTCTTGCCGGAGGAAGCGTCGGTTGGACTCAACGTACGCCTCATCCTGGGTGCTGTATGCTCCGCCATCTCCGCCACTTGGGCGATGGCGAACTCCGCCATGGCCTCCTCTATGGTGAAGCCCCCAACCAGCCCCGACTCCTTAGGATCTACCCCTCCATGGGCTCTGGCTGCTGTTGCCCCTCCTTCTCCTCCAACTCAGGCGAGTCCATAGGCAGGCCAGCTACGATCCGGGCCACCGCCCCGCTCGGATCTCCTCCTTGGTCTGGAAGCAGCGCTCCGGCGTTAGCATAGCATAGGTGGTCTTCTTCTGCCGAGCCATGTCGGATGGCGAGGGAAGAGGAAGGTGGAGACGAAGAGTAATGTGCTCGGGCTGACGTCGCGGAGAGGAAGAGGTTGTGGCTAGGGTTGGGGACGCCGGCCGGCTTAAATAGCCGGACTCTGGCCTCGGACGGCGAGCCGGAGCGGCGCGATGCGGCGTTCACACCCCTTCGGAGGAGACGCCCGCCGACTGTTGGGTTTCCAAGCGATTCTGTGTGGGACCAGGTCATCAGTCCGACGTGGCAGACGCGTCCGGGCCTCCCCATCCGCCTTATATGTGGGCTGAATATGAGGGGTGTCAGTCAGTCCAGGCATTTGATGCCCATTCAAGGGGCCGTCTAGATTTTTTCTTTGACTCCGTCTGACCATTTGAGGCGGGTTTATGGCGGCAGGCTGTAGATGCTCTTACACTTTTGAGTACTTGTGTTTTAGACTGCGCTGTAGCTGCAATCCACCGTAAGCGAAGAGGATCTTCCACTCGCTTGCCGGTCCAATCCTAAATATTTTGTGCATGGATGTACAACCAACAGGTAGAGAATTCAACAACTAATTTAGAAGGACTGAGAACAATATCCTCAAAACAATCGATAGAAGGTGCGGCTTTTTTCCTTTCCATTTCATTTCATAAAGAGAAAAACACAATTCTTGACTGGGTAGCAGTGGTTATATTGAGATATAGAGAAGGATCCATGGAGTGTAGCACTGTCAATGTATTGCTTCTTTGGGTTCCAAGCATTGAAGCTGAAAGAAACAATAGAAGATTAGGGATGGTGTGGATAGAATTTCAGATGTGTATATAGTGCATAGAATTTTTTTTAATCTGGTTGTAATGTAAAATGAGATATACACATTTGGGAAAAGTAGGACACGAGTTGTACGATATTGTACGTACAAATCGTACTAACACTATCTACCATAATAAGTTGAAACTGTCAAAATATGTTTTAGAAATTAAAAAGAACCTGTATTTGTAGCCTAGCAACTCGGGTTGGTCGTTGTCTAGTTGCAAGAACCACGCCTTAGCCAGATCCTTCAAAAAAGGGACCAATCATACCAACTCAGGCGAGTCCATAGGCAGGCCGGCTACGATCCGGGCCACCGCCCCGCTCGGATCTCCTCCTTGGTCTGGAAGCAGCGCTCCGGCGTTAGCATAGCATAGGTGGTCTTCTTCTGCCGAGCCATGTTGGATGGCGAGGGAAGAGGAAGGTGGAGACGAAGAGTAATGTGCTCGGGCTGACGTCGCGGAGAGGAAGAGGTTGTGGCTAGGGTTGGGGACGCCGGCCGGCTTAAATAGCCGGACTCTGGCCTCGGACGGCGAGCCGGAGCGGCGCGATGCGGCGTTCACACCCCATCGGAGGAGACGCCCGCCGACTGTTGGGTTTCCAAGCGATTCTGTGTGGGACCAGGTCATCAGTCCAACGTGGCAGACGCGTCCGGGCCTCCCCATCCGCCTTATATGTGGGCTGAATATGAGGGGTGTCAGTCAGTCCAGACATTTGATGCCCATTCAAGGGGCCGTCTAGATTTTTTCTTTGACTCCGTCTGACCATTTGAGGCGGGTTTATGGCGGCAGGCTGTAGATGCTCTTACACTTTTGAGTACTTGTGTTTTAGACTGCGCTGTAGCTGCAATCCACCGTAAGCGTAGCCTGAAACCAATCGCACAGGAGCTGAAGGAAGCGTGGTCAACCAGTCACATGATATCTGTTTCACTTCAGCTCTGAAACATCCACACCGAACAAGTGACCGATCCAATCCAAGCCAGGCCACGTGTGCATGGAAGCCTCTAACATGCTCTCGCGCCATTACCATTTCTCGATTTATTTTTCGTGTGTGCTTGTTTCGGATAAGCGGTTGCATGCGTGCGTAGGTGCTCGTGCCGGCCTGGGCTGGCCTGGCATGGCGCGGCCACGAATAACGCCGTCTTGCTGCCAGCCGTGCACGCCACCCTTGGGCTCCTGTTGCTCGCTGACACGTGGGACCGACTAACTGCACGCAGATCATGATCATGAGACGATAAGATGCCAGATGAACAGTGGAGAGCCTTCTCCTGCTGACAATCCTAGCCTAGTAGCTGGTCACTGTTTCCTTTTTCCTTTCCTTTTCTCTATATCTACGACCGGTGTGCATGCACATGGCTGCTTCCAAACACAGATAGGATGAGATGGAAATGAGATAAGATCCGGAAAGAAAGAGGCTGTTGGTTCAGAGTACAGTACAGCCTAGGCTGGACATATGCAGATCACAGTGTATGTGCTGTGCAGGCGGGCACTCATGGATCTGCACACAAGTAACAGTCACTCGGTCCGTTTCAGTCAGTTCAGCAGCCTCCTACTAGATCTGAGAAGGAACAGCAGTCACTTGATCGTCACTCAATATATTGCATATACTAAAATAAATGACAGCCTAAAAATTGTGCCGCCGGCTCCACCTAATATAAATAAGGTTAGCCAAATAAAAACCATAGTACTACATATAATGCAAAAAACAAAAAAATTAAAAAGATCTACTAGCATATTCATATGAAGAATAACAACCAAAATTGCATTCCCAGGACTGTCTATTTATTACTACTGCGCACTGGATTCACAATATTAGCCATGGATGCAACGACAATCTTGGGAGTTTTTAAAGGGGAGATGAACGGATTGGGAGGGCAGACCGGTTGAGGAGGGCACATCAGGCACTTGCATAAAGTTCTCTTCTGTAGGACAGGCTCTGCCTTTTCAGGTAACAGTCGTTATCAGGAGCAGCTACCTTCTTTCTACCTAGCTACCCTAATGCATCTGGCGGTCTCTGGGGAAAGTTAGCTCCCACTCTCCACCTCAGGTAGGTTATCACTAACAGTCTTGACTTCTCATTAGGTTGACCAGTTAACAAGAAATTATTATCACTAACATGATGACCCCGTTCAGATTATCCATGAATCCCGCACAATGATTGAGTGTCCAGAGATGCTAATCAGTGTCACATGAAAATAATTAAATTGTAGGAGCACAACTGAATCTTGGACAGAAAATTGGAACCAAAAACTTATCGACTGGGACAAGAACAGATAGCTCCAGCCCCAAGTTCTGAAGGGAAGAGAAAAGAAAAGCATTCTCCTTAATTGTTTTTTCAAAGTGAACCGACGCTGGCAATCAGAAGCTGGACCTAACATGGCTCCTGTACTGTGATGATAATTGGAAGCCAGCCATTCATGTTACTGCAGGCCTGGACGCTCGATCGGCAGGCAGGCAGGCATCGTCTCATGTGGCGTTCAATCACCTGATTATTTGGGAACAGGAAGGAGGCAGCGGTGCCTAACAAACAGATCAAAGGAGAATCCTTTACTTGGTAAGGGACACATGGGGATTTCTTGTGCTGCTCCAATTTGGATCAGATGCGAGGCTTAAAATAACGGTGTACTACTGGCGCCCCCCTAGCTCATACCTCACTTCTTCGCCTTGGAGAAGCGCAGGCACCTATACTTCTCACCGCTGACTGTGATCTCGAGGGCTCCGTCTTGGTTATCCTGATTCGAAGCAGTACCCATCAGGACGCTCTTTTCTTTCTCCAGATTCTCCCTTTCCATTTTAAGCCTTGCCTCTTGCCGCGCAATTTCAGCCTGCAAAAGGAGGATTGTAGCATGCCATGTTAAATGTCCCCAAAGCATGATGAACTACGAAGCAATAATGACATTCCCTAAAGAAAACGAAGCAATAATAACATTAAAGGCAATAAGAAATGTTTGAAACCTAAAGGGTCCTTGAGTTAGTCTGTTGGCATCTTTCGATGATTTTAATATGGAAAATATTTAGTTTACTACACACTATGGTTTGCTCTAATTGGAGATTACCATATCGATTTAATGTTTTGTTAGTTTGATGACCCCACCACCACGTTTCAACTTTCATGAGCTCAGGTTATGATTCAGTTTTGGCTCTTAGGATATGATCTCTGGAGACGATCTTCTGGTGCGGCCGCAAAGCCACTGTTTGTTCATTATGATTACAACCTGTGAATATGTGCTCAGCAAACTATACGGATACTTAATTGGAGAAGCACCAACTAAGCAAGCATGATAATGATATCAAATTCATTAAGTTAGTAGTCAGCAAGCAACTTAGGAAGATCTGCATCTTATGTTGGCACTTACTAGTTACCATGGAAAATAATAGCCAAAACAATAACGGCAAGAACAAAATGTATAGCACAATTATGTAATGAGGTTGTCTAACCTAACTTTCTAATTAAATGATTAACTGGTCAGATTCATGAAGAAAGCCTACCAACTGTTAGGGTGTATGAGTCTATGAGATTATGTACCAAAAATGGGATTGGTGTAGCCCAAGGAGGGTACACATGTCCATCCCCCCTTAATCTATCTTGTTACCTCTATCAATCCCACACTCCCAGTACACAGAGGAGGTGCTTCATACGTTGTGTTGTGCACCTCACAGTGTAGAGTATTGCCAAAACTAGGACCATATCTAGTGCATTTGTCTCCTAGCTATCAATTTATATCTTTCCTTAGAAGAGTCTCACCAAGACTCAACTACCACGCATTACTTGAATAGGTATATAATTTCTGGACTAAGTAACCATATGTACATGCACAACAAGGTACTACAGAGTACATGCAGCAGAGAAGGAAAACCATGACTTGTAGCACAAAGAATGCTAGTCTGATATGCTCTATTCTAGTCACACAAGACCACCCGAGGACCAATGCTTCTCAGACATATCTTACATTCTTATCTTCACCTGTAAGTCACCTTTCTACGATTGACTATATTCTCTACGTAACTGAAGAGGCCAACTTTATTCCCCTGACGCCCTTGTGGATACCACGGCATAAAACAAGCAATAATCTCTTACATTGCACTTCTGCAGTTTAGCATCACAAGAAACTGAAAGGCATTGACACGAAACCACCAAGAAAAACTCACATTTCGAGCAAGAATTGTGATACAGTGGGAGTATCAAGAGTCAAATAATGAATAGTACACTGAAACACAAACCAAGCTGCCGCTGCAGCATACATATTTCCCCCATTCTCGATCGTGCAAAAGATGATGCAAATTGCTGATCAGGGTGGCAGGGGAGGACGGAACGGGGGGCACGAATTAAGCGAGCCATGAATCGGATTTGGGGATTCGTTACCTCGCGGCGGGAGAGCTCGGCCTTCCACGCGGCCTCCCGCTCGGCGACCTCGCGCTCGCGCTCCTCGATGTAGCTCTGCATCTCGCGCTCCCTCATGACGCGGTCCTGGATGTCCGCGTCCAGCGCCTCCTTGAGCTCCTTCACGAACCTGTCCACCACCGCCTTTATCCGCACCGACATCTTGCCGCGCCTCAACAACCACCACCACTCCTCCTGGCGCCTCTTGCTACCGGCGCCGGTCACCTGCGGCCTCCACGGACCATGGCTTCTAGTTCGGGCTTGCGAGAAGAGGACGCCGGAATTCCTCCTGGGCGCGTTTCTTTCCTGTTCTGTTTCGGCTTTGCGTGGATGAGGCGGATGAGCTGCGAAAGAGATACGGCCCAGTGGGCTTCTTTATGGCCGCTATTTTGCTCACTTGCCTCTTTCCCTTTCTCCTTTTCTTTTCTTACTTTTTTTCTCCTTTATCTCTGTTCTTTTGACTACTGGTATACATACTACTCCCTCACAAAAAAATTGTATATAGTACTACTCTTAACTCTTCTTTCACAAGATACTAATATAAATGTGGTTAAGCATCTGAGTTGCAAAGAAAATGCTGTAACAACTTGTGATCAAGCCATTAGTCGCCACAGGAGCCTTGCCGGTGTGTGTTGCCTTCTCTACCAATAGTCGCCACATGAGCAAACTCCATCCTGGAAATGGTGGAACCGGACCGGATCCCTGATTATGATCACCTTGCCTTCACTCTTGGAGACGAGCTTCACGAATGAGTGGCAGTCGCCACAGATCCTGAGGTTCTTCATGATCCTTACAGGCTTCCCCTTCAATGAATTCATCGTTGCAAATGCAACAGCCAATTTCTCGCTGTGATATTTCAGCAGATCTTCCTTCTGCTCACTCTCAAGATCCTGCAGCACAAACTCTGTCAGCGGGACATAACCGAGGTCTGTGACCCGCCTGATTAGTCGGTTCAGTTCCTGAACTATGCCAGCTGAGCATGGGTGTGACAATTCACCAGCAATGAACACATGGACTTGTTTCCCCAGCTCGATCCAGCTGAGCCCAGGCTCTTTTTTGGCCCCTTGGTTTCTCATCACCTTCCATGACTTCTCGGCATCTAACCATTGTCGCAAATCAGCATATGTATTTGACAACAATATGCGTGCACCTTGGTCTTCCGGCTCAAGTTTAAGGATCTCTCTTGCTGCATATGCTGCAAGGTTAGCGTTTTTGTGCATTCTGCATGCCCCAAGAAGAGTTCTCCATATGACTGAGTCCGGCTCAAAGTTCATCTCACTGATGAACTTCACAGCTTCATCAAGCTTCCCTGCCCGACCAAGGAGATCAACCATGCAGTTGCAATGCTCCCTCTCAGGCTGAATGCCAAAGAGCTTCTCCATGGACCTAAAGTAATACCAACCATCTTCCACCAAGCCAGCATGACTGCATGCAAACAGAACTCCAACCATTGTTATACAGTTTGGTGTAGGTCCTTCAGATTGCATCAAGTTGAAAACCTTCAGCGCCTCAGCGCTTCTCCCATTCTGCGCCAAACCAGAGACCATGGTGCTCCATGAGATCACATCCCTACGAGGCATTCTGCTGAACAAGGCGTCTGCCTCCTGCAAGCTCCCACATTTGCAGTACATGTCCAAAAGTGCATTGTGCAGAATCAAGTCCCTCTGATACTTGAGCACATGAGCATGTACCTGCCTTCCCAAGTCGAGCATGACCATCCCGGTGCACGCCCGGAGGACACTGGTCAAGGTACCCTGGTTAGCTGAGAAACCAGACTCCTTCATCCTCATGAACAATTCTACCGCCCCAACACCATCACCGCTCTGTGCGAACCCCGCGATGATCGAATTCCACACAACCAAATCACGGGTGACCATCTCGTCAAAGACCCCACGCCCGCTGTCCAAATCTCCAAGCTTCATGTACACATCAATCAAGGAGCTCCGCACAAACACGTCCGAATCCAGCCCGACCTTAACAATGCTCGCGTGCACAGCAGCGAGCACCCCAGGTGTGCCGCAGGCACCAAGAACACTAGAGTATGTGTAACTGTTGGGAGCCACGTCGTCCCTCTTCATTTCCACAAGAAACCTGAGCGCCTCCTCTTTCCTCCCGCCGACATTTGCCAGAGCCGCCACGACGGTCGTCCAAGAGACGACGTTCCTGTGAGGCATTCCGCCGAACAGCTCGAGCGCGTCGTGGAGCAAGCCGAATTTGGCGTACATGGAGATGAGAGAGTTGGAGACGAAGAGGCCGGTGTGAGGCGCTTCTCCTCCACTGTTGGCCGTGCGGGAGACATGGCCATGGATGAGACGGCCGTCGCTGGCCGTGCCGTGGCGGACGCAGAGCTTGATGAGGCGGCAGAGCGAGATGGGGTCCGCGCGGACGCCGGCCGCGGCGAGGTCGGGGAGCAGCGCGAGCGCGGCCGGGAGGGGGCCATCGTCGCAGAGGCGGGAGAAGGTTGCGAGGAGAGGGTGCGGTTGGGTGTGGGAGTGGAGGCAGCGGCGACTCCGGCGAGCTGCGGCGAGACGCTTGCAAGGCAGGCGGTTGAACAGCGATCTCATATGTGGCAAAAGGGCTCGTGGCGGGAGACGGCTCGAGTTCCGCTAGGCTTAGATCGACTCGACTGTGGGAAATGGAACCGAATCGACGTAACAAAGGCAGATTATCAAACAGTCTGTCTAATTCACATTTAGGTGTTTTCTAAGAATGTCACATCTAAACTCCCACAAATACATCTAAACTCCCATAAATACGCAGCAACAAGGAAAAAAAAACTGAGACAAAAAAAAATAGACCACAAACGTAGTGAACATAAGATTATGTCACATCTAGATGTGTTCTAGACAAACCCATTATCAAAAGGGGCACTAAACCACAGTTATTTTTTTTTTCTTGATTTGACCTATTAATAACAAAAACAAAACAAAATGAACACGGTGACCATATATATGTCCTATTCTCTATTTATTCTGAAACTAACTCCTAATGCAGCTTCAACCACGTCACCTTAAAAAGAATAATCATTGAAGAATAACAAGGACCATTCAAGTTTGTTAGAGCATCTTCAACTGATGATGTAAAACTTGATGCCCTAAAAACAATTAGCCAAGGAGAAACAAGGTTTTTGGACACCGCTTCTGCTGTTGCTTTTTCCAAATGATGTAAAATCGGTGCCCAAAAAATTCAGCTTGGGTACTCTCATAGGATTCAACAGTTGGGAGGCCGAAAGGCGGATCTGGTGGTTGTCAGGGCACCGGCCTCAATTTTGGCCGGCATAGCTTGCCGGGGCCGAGACAGTCATCGAGCCGCCTAGGGATGTAGTCGAGAGGGACAAGGGGTCGGAGGGGGGCTAGGGGTGCGGCCAACTTCGGTGGCGCTGCGCCGCCCGAGCGTTGAACAGAGCCATGGCTCGGTGGGCGTCGCGTCGATTAATTGGAGGTCTCGCTTGGCCACTAATTGACCTCGGCTTCGAAGATAAGTTCGGAGGCTACTGACGGTGTCCTGGACTAGGGGGTCCTAGCCTAGTGGACCTAGTCCGTGGGCCGAACTGATGGCCCGTCAATGAGGAAGGACTCCGGAGGCCTCCAACCCATGTGTATCCAGCTTCACCGAAGACTTGTCGTGTACTCTAAGAAGATCTATTAGATTCGGCATATAATCCCTAGATGGCAACCGACCATGTGTAACCCTAGATATCCCTGATGTCTATATAAACCAGAGGGTTTTGTCCGTAAAGGCCATTCATACATTCATGATCATCATACCCCTAGGGTTTAGACCATAACTCATGATCTCGAGATAGATCAGCTTTGTACTTTGATCAAAGAATTGAATCGCGGGCGAAACTAGCGCTATTTGCGGCGCAATTGCTGGCTGAAGCCTCCCCGCGACGCAATCACTTAAAAAACGCAATCTGCCGCTACGCACGCGATCGTGGCACTAAACGGAGCGATTCGGCTTAGCGGCAGCGGCAGTTTCGCTGGGACGGGCCGAAAGTCTGAAATAGAGGCCCAAATAGAGCTTGGCCCAAATTTCCTCGGTACAGAGAGCAGCACCCCCACGAAACCTAGCATCTCGTATCCCATTCCCTTCTCTCCCTCCCAGCGAAAAGGTGGCGGCGGCTGTGCTCGACCTCGACTCATCCCAGCTGCGCGTGGACCGCCTGCTAGATCGCCGGAAGGGAAGCCGGATGCAGTGACGGGGAGGCAAGGCAGCAAGGCCTCCGTGACCACAATGACATCCCAATCCCAATCTACCACGGTTCGAACTCCCGGTTCCCGCACATCTCCAGCAGGTACAGATTCCTCAGGATCCCATTCCCTTCGTTTATTTCATTTGTTGATTCAGTATAAGCACCACGGCATGCTCTTGGGATTGGAGACTTTAGTTCAGGTCGTAGCTTGTTGCTTGCATCTAAGATTTTCAACATAGCTCTCCAATACACTACAGATCTGGCACTCAATTTTTCTTTAGATGATGGCTTCTTGATATGATATCTCTTGTGAACTGGGGATTGCTGAACTTTATCCCTAAAAATGACACTGTCGGAAGCAGCACAACTGTCATACTGAGCTTCTGGATCGATTTTGCTGTTGCAAATACTGTAGGAAGCACCACAACAGTCATACTGTAGGAAGAACCACTCTGTAGGAAGCACCACAAACATTTTGCTGTTGCAAATCTTTTGGGGTGATGGTTTTCTTGTTTCATATATATATATATATATATATATATTAGTCACCGGTAAATTGTAGAATGCTCTCAATAAGTCCATTTATTTCACATTTAATTTGTGTATTTGTCTATTTGATTTTTGTAGGCCTTGTTGGGTCAAACACTACACCAGTAGTGCCACCAACTCATGCACCTCCATCAGATGACCGAGCATGGAAGTATTGCCATATTCCAGATATGAACAAGAAGTCTGCCGTGCAATGCAATTTCTGCTATGGTGTTTACATTGGTGGTATTACTCGGATGAAGTACCACTTTGCAAACATCAAAAAGGAAAGTTGTACTTTGTGCAAACTTGTTCCTGCTGATGTAAAGCAAGAGATGAGAGAGTTGATCTCAAAGAAAGATGCAGCAAAGGAAAAGACGGCCAGTGATAAAGCAATACGCAGAAGTGAAGTTACTTTGGATGGAAATGATGATGGGGCTGCTGATGAAGATGACATCTTGGGTGGTGTTGGTGGCGGCAGTGATATTCTTTTATTATCAGGAAAAGGGAAGAGTAAGGGCTCCACATATGGTGCAATGGATAAGTTTTGCATCAAGACACCAGAAGAGGTTGTGGCTGCAAGGAAAGAGAAAGGCTTATCCGTGAAGTTGCAATCGAAGTTGTCCACACAAAGAAGGGAAGAGAGGAGGATTCGGGCTTGTGAGTACATTTGTCAGTTCTTCTATGAAGCAGGCATTGCCCACAACACAGTCTTACTTCCAAGCTTTGAAAACATGCTTGAAGCAATTGGAACATTTGGGTCAGACATGACAGACCCCACTCCCTATGAAATGGGTGGCCCTTACTTGAAGAAGAGCAAGAAGAAAGTTGAGGAAGGATTCGCTGGACATAAAGATGCATGGAACCTCACTGGATGTACTATCATGACAGATGCATGGACCGACAAAAGAGGAAGGGGGGTAATGAATTTGGTAGTTCACAGCGCTTATGGTGTTGTTTTTCTTAAATCTGTGGACTGTTCGGATGTGAGAAAAGATGGCAAGATGATATTTGAGCTTGTTGATGGCTGCGTAGAAGAAATTGGAGAGAAAAATGTAATTCAAATTGTAACTGACAATGCATCAGTCAATATATCAGCAGCAGCGATGATGAAAGTGAAGCGCCCCAACTTATTTTGGAATGGTTGTGCAGCCCACACAATTGATTTGATGCTGGAGGACATAGGCAAGTTACCTAGAGTTGAGCAAACCATTGTCAGAGCAAGGGCAGTGACTGTATTCCTTTATGCACATACAAGAGTTTTAGCTCTGATGAGGAAATTTCTTGGAAAAGATCTTGTTCGTTCTGGTATTACTAGGTTTGCTACAGCATATTTGAACTTGAAGAGCTTGCAGGACAATAAAAAGGAGCTGCAGAAGTTGTGTAGGTCTGATGAACTCAATGATATGGACCACCTAAAAAAGGCAAAGGGGAAGAATGCAGCTAAAACTATTCGCTCTGAAACTTTTTGGAAAGCAGTAGACGTTGCTGTGAATTTCTTTGAGCCAATGGCAAATGTTTTGAGAAGGATGCTTGTTTGATTCCCATGTCTTGTGGACTGATGAATAGATGCATGCTTGATTTGATTTCCCATGTTTGTGAACTGGTAAATAACTAAGTATATAGTTATATACTCTGTTTTCCTGCTGAAAATCCTCTGTTTTCTTGATGAAAATACCCTGTTTTACTGCTGAATATGCACTGTAATTCTACTAAATATGCACATGCACTACCTGCCGCTAACTGGGTTAGCTGCCGCAATAGTCCGCTATAGCGGCTATAGCTGCTGGAAAAAGTTGCCGCGAAATCAAATAGCCCGCGATAAAAAACGTTGACTTTGATATATCCATAATATAAGCAAGAGCAGGATGTAGGATTTTACCTCCTTAAAGAGGGTCCGAACCTGGGTAAAAACACCGTGTCGTCTATCTCTTGTTACCCATCGATCCGATCTAATAGCTCGGGCCCCTCTACCTGAGGTCTGCCGGTTTTGACACCGATAGTCACAACAACGGCGACAAATCGATCAGAATCAGTGTGGGGTGGCGACAGTCGGCGGCGGGGAAGTTTCACAGTGGCGGTTGGGTTCCGCCAAGGCAGGTTTTGTTTTAGGCCAGCAGCTAGAGGTGACGTGTATTTGCACCATGTGTAGCAATTATTTGGGCGTGATATAAACTTTTTGGGCATTATATAGAGATACATTATTTGTTGGAGCAGTTTTTTCCACCTAAAGTCCTTTAAACGGCAATTTATTGGGCACGACTGATGTTTTATGGAGATACTCTTAGAATGTCTTTTGGTTTAAAAGACACGTTACTTGATGGAAAGATGGCATTAGCTAAAAGACATGTCCTTAGGAGAAAGAATGTCTCTTTGTAAAGACATGTCACTTGTGAATAGATGTCTCTTCACAGAAAAGACATGTCCCTTGGTAAAAATATGTCTCTTTATGAAAAGATACGCACTTGATGAAAAGATGCCTCTTCACGAAAAATACATGTCATAAAATAATAAAAATAATCACAATAATTATAAATTAACAGGTTAGAAGAAACATTTTTTAACTTCCCAAAAAATGTGGCCATTGAAATTGCCTTTAACCGTACCAAAAAAGTAATGTAGTTTAACAGTTCAATTTGTTTATATATTTCAATGACGTTTCAACTTCACAATTTTATGCTTAAAATTTCAACATTTTTATATAAAATATCTAAAATAAACTCATTAAAATCATCTAATCATACCTGCAGCAAAGCAGATGCTTTACACTAGTTTTCTAACCTTCGCAATGTCCCTAATTTTTTACCCTACACAACCTTTTAATCAACAATGGAGAGAGAGCAACAACAGAAACGGGGAGGGAGGGAAGGAGTTCCACATGGAACAGGATATTAATTGAAATTTAACAAATTTGTTGGATCAAACCAAAAGATTTTTCTCCCTCAAAATAATTTCTTTGGTTTTTTAAATTAGTTAGATATCTACTTCGATGCGCCTTTTACCACCCTAGGGATGGTCTCAAGGGCACTCTCATGCTCACAGAGGCGGCCCCAAATTGTAGCCTTGTATTTTCACCGAAGCAAAACGAAGTGAAGCTATCATCATAGCCGGTTTACATTCAACGTATGCATGTTTTTTTCAGGGCAATATATGTACGTTGACGACGAGTATGGAGTTAATATGATTTTTTTTAAAGTATCCTTCTACTCCCGAGCTCAAATGAGCTCGGGATGAACAATAAATTTCAAAAAATATGAAAAAAAAATTGGTGCAAACATTCACAAATGTTCTCAGTGCATGGAAATTTTGAGCCCGAAACAACATTTGTGGAAGGCATGGCAAAAAAAAAAGAAAAAAATCAGCACTCCAAAATGCTTTCAAAAATAGCATTGTTGGAGCATCAATATTGTTTTTTTTACCATGACTTCCAGGAATGTTGTTTTATGATAAATTTTTGCAAGCACATAAAACATTTGTCAAAGTTAGCACCAAAAAAGATTCAGATTTTTTGTTTTATTTTACTTTTTTCTTCTTCTGATTTTACTGTTCATCAGGGTGCATTTGAGCTCGGGTGTAGATACTTCGCATCCATTGAGAAACCTCTCACGACAGCATGCTTCATGTAGAAGAGGAATGGAAAGTTGTAAGGTGGGTGGTTGCTGAGAGTTAAGGTGAAATTTTTCACTGAGAAACGTCACATGGCAGCATACTTCATATAGAAGAGGAATTGAAGGTTGTAAGGTGGGTGGTTGCTGAGAATTAGGGTGAACTTTTCATTGAGAAACATCTCATGGCAGCATACTTCATGTGGAAGATATATGGAGAGTTGTATGGTGGGTGGTTTCTGAGCGTTTGAGGTAAAAAATCATTGAGAAACCTCTCTTGGCGGTGTACTTCATGTAGAAGATGAATGTAAGGTTCTAGGTGCTCGACTGTCGTTTATTTATGAATGATTGCTGCTAAGTGTGTGGCATTGATCATACGGACCGAAAGTGCTCAATCAAATTTAGAAAGGGAGATGACCGCACATATTTCCTAGTATATGCCACCGAAGAAGAAAAGTTGGACAAGCCACCACTATAGAAAATGTCATTTCAATCAATTCTTGAAGCCACCTCTTTTGGCTTTCAAAGAGATCCCAGTGGAATTGCGCATACCTCTGTTAATTCCTAGTGAATATACATCTAATATAAGCTCCTATTTTGGATGGATCCTGGTAGTATTCAGCCGAGATGCATTTTCCTAGTCGGCTTTTAGTTAGTCACCACGGCCATAACAGACACCGATCTCATACTGGTGCTGCACAGAGAACAGACTAGTAGGTAGTAGATGTACATCCGCAACACACATTCCATACTTATATAATTATCCATCCAAACCTCAATACATAATAACGCCGACTACTATTATTTCACAACTTATTCAGTAAAAAAACATGTGAAATCTCCATCACAAAGTTTTGACTACGAAACATGCAAATGACAACATATAGAATTACATGATTCTTAATTGAACATGTTAATTAGATGTACCATACTGTTGCTCCCAAACGAACGTGGATTTGCATCATGGAACTTGCATTTTTCATCTATAGCTTTGAAAAAATTGACACTTTCATCTATAATTTTGTATAAGAAGTATGAGACGACAAGTTCTCAAATCTACTTGTGCTCATATGTTTCCAATGAACTATCCTAGCAAGCCTGACGCTAACAAAATAATAAAATGAACACATTAAACCCTAAAAAATGCTACACCTATGGTCAATCTACAAAATTATTACGGGACATTCCTTACTAAACTCTCCACCCCCTGAATTCAACTGAGTGCCCCCTTCCCCTAATTTCTTTCCAACCACAGAATCCCACAGAAGCCACTCCGTTAATCTTGTACCATATCATCCGTATGTGTACCATTGCTCTTGAAACCTGGCCGCCTCAACAGTTACAACATGCATCACGATGTTCAATTTTGTTGTCCAGCACTCTGTAAATGGCCTAGCGGTTAGAACACGCCTTCTAGCTTCCTTTGCAAGATCTTTGTGCCGCCGATGTGAACATATATTGTCCTTCCTTTCCCTTCCATATGATGCACATGCTCTGGATTTCAATTGCATTCCTTGAACCTCAATCTGCTATGGCAATGCTGTCGGGAAACGTTGCATGGAAAACAAAAAATTTCTACGCACACGCAAGATCTATCAAGGAGATGCATAGCAACGAGAGGGGAGAGTGTGTCTACGTACCCTCGTAGACCGTAAGCGGAAGCGTTTGACAACGCGGTTGATGTTGTCGAACTTTCTTCGCGATCCAACCGATCGAGTACCGAACGTACGGCACCTCCGCGTTCAGCACACGTTCAGCTCAGTGACGTCCACACCTTCTTGATCCAGCAAGACGACGAGGTAGTGGATGAGTTCCGGCAGCACGATTGGGTGGTGACGGTGATGGTGAAGTAATCTCCGCAGGGCTTCGCCTAAGCACTACGAAAATATGACCGGGGGTGTAAACTATGGACGGGGGCGCCGCACACGACTAAGACAATTGTCTGTCCTGTGCTAGGCGCCCCCCCACACATATATATAGGTGGAGGGGAGAGGGGAGAGGCCAAGGGGCGCCCCAAGTAGGCCGAATCCTACTTGGGGTCTTTCCCCAAGTGGCGCCCCCTTTCCATATTTGGAGTGCGGGAAAAGGCAGGGGAGGGTGGCCCCTTTTCCTTTCTCCCATGAGAGGAAAAGGCAGGAGGGCCTAGCCCTCCCCCTTTTCCTTCCCTAGGGCTGGCCAGCCAAGGGAAGGGGTGCACCAGCCCCCTTGTGGGCTGGTATGTCCCCTCCTTTGGCCCATATGCTCATACCTTGCCGTGGGTGGGGGGTGCCCGGAACCCCTTCCGGTGACCCGATTCCTTCCCGGTATGTCCCGAAACACTTCCGGTGTCCAAATACCATCGTTCTATATATCAATCTTTACCTCTCAACAATTTTGAGACTCCTCATCATGTCTGTGATCTCATTCGGGACTCTGAACAACATTCGGTCACCAAAACATATAACTCATATAACACTATATTGTCAACGAACGTTAAGCGCGCGAACCCTATGGGTTCGAGAACTATGTAGACATGACCGAGACACCTCTCCGGTCAATAACCAATAGCAGAACCTGGATGCCCATATTGGCTCCTACATATTCTACGAAGATCTTTATCGGTCAAACCGTTATGACAACATACATGATTCCCTTTGTCTGTCGGTATGTTACTTGCCCGAGATTCGATCGTCGGTATCTCTATACCTAGTTCAATCTCGTTACCGGCAAGTCTCTTTACTCATTCCGTAATACATCACCTCATAACTAACTCCTTAGTCATTTGCTTGCAAGCTTATGATGTGTATTACCGAGAGGGCCCAGAGATACCTCCCCGATACTCGGAGTGACAAATCCTAATCTCGATCTATGCCAACTCAATAAAACACCTTCGGAGATACCTGTAGAGCATCTTTATGATCACCCAGTTAAGTTGTGATGTTTGATAGCACACAAGGTATTCCTCCGGTATCCGGGAGTTGCATAATCTCATAGTCGAAGGAATATGTATTTGACATGAAGAAAGCAATAGCAATAAAACTGAATGATCATAATGCTAAGCTAATGGATGGGTCTTGTCCATCACATCATTCTCCTAATGATGTTATCTCGTTATCAAATGACAACTCATGTATATGGTTAGGAAACCTTAACCATCTTTGATCAACGAGCTAGTCTAGTAGAGGCTCACTAGGGACACGGTATTTGTTTATGTATTCACACATGTATTTAAGTTTCCGATCAATACAATTCTAGCATGAATAATAAACCTTTATCATGAATAAGGAAATATAAAATAACAACTTTATTATTGCCTCTAGGGCATATTTCCTTCAGTCTCCCACTTGCACTAGAGTCAATAATCTAGTTCACATCGCCATGTGATTAACACCCATAGTTCACATCGCCATGTGACCAACACCCAAAGAGTTTACTAGAGTTAATAATCTAGTTCACATCGCCATGTGATTAATACCCAAAGAGTACTAAGGTGTGATCATGTTTTGCTTGTGAGAGATGTTTAGTCAACGGGTCTGTCACATTCAAATTCGTGTGTATTTTGCAAATTTCTATGTCTACAATGCTCTGCGTGGAGCTACTCTAGCTAATTGCTCCCACTTTCAATATGTATTCAGATTGATACTCATAGTCATCCGAATCAGTGTCAAAGCTTGCATCGACGTAACTCTTTACGACGAACTCTTTATCACCTCCATAACCGAGAAAATATTTCCTTAGTTCTCTAAGGATAATTTTGACCGCTGTCTAGTGATCCACTCCTGGATCACTATTGTACCCCCTTGCCAAACTCATGGCAAAGTACACAATATGTCTGGTACACAGCATGGTATACTTTATAGAATCTATGGTTGAGGCATAGGGAATGACTTTCATTCTTTCTCTATCTTCTGCCGTGGTCGGGCTTTGAGTCTTACTCAACTTCACACCTTACAATACAGGCAAGAACTCCTTCTTTGGCTGTTCCATTTTGAACTCCTTCAAAAATCTTGTCAAGGTATGTACTCATTGAAAGTCTTATCAAGCGTCTTGATCTATCTCTATAGATCTTGACGCCCAATATGTAAGCAGCTTCACCGAGGTCTTTCATTGAAAAATTCTTATTCTAGTATCCTTTTATGCTATCCAGAAATTCTATATCATTTCCAATCAATAATATGTCATCCTCATATAATATCAGAAATGCTATAGAGCTCCCACTCACTTTCTTGTAAATACAGGCTTCACCATAAGTCCGTATAAAACCATATGCTTTGATCACCTCATCAAAGCGTATATTCCAACTCCGAGATGCTTGCACCAGTCCATAGATGGATCGCTGGAGTTTGCATACTTTGTCAGCATCTTTAGGATCAACAAAACCTTCTGGTTGCATCATATACAACTCTTCTTTAAGATATCCATTAAGGAATGCAGTTTTGACGTCCATTTGCCAGGTTTCATAATCATAAAATACGACAATTGCTAACATGATTCGAACAGACTTAAGCATCGCTACGGGTGAGAAAGTCTCATCGTAGTCAACCCCTTGAACTTGTCGAAAACCTTTTGCGACAAGTCGAGCTTTGTAGATAGTGACATTACTATCAGTGTCAGTCTTCTTCTTGAAGATCCATTTATTCTCAATGGCTTGCCGATCATCGGGCAAGTCCACCAAAGTCCACACTTTGTTCTCATACATGGATCCTATCTCAGATTTCATGGCCTCAAGCCATCTATTGGAATCTGGGCTCATCATAGCTTCTTCATAGTTCGTAGGTTCGCCATGGTCTTATAACATGACTTCCAGGACAGGATTACCGTACCACTCGGGTGCAGAACATGTTCTGGTCGACCTACAAAGTTCTGTAGTAACTTGATCTGAGGTTTCATGATCATCATCATTAGCTTCCTCTTTGGTTAGTGTAGGCATCACGGGAACTTTTTTCTGTGATGTGCTACTCTCCAATTCGAGAGAAGGTACAATTACCTCATCAAGTTCTACTTTCCTCCCACTCACTTCTTTCGAGAGAAACTCCTTCTCTAGAAAGGACCCAAACTTAGCAACAAAGACCTTGCCTTCGGATTTGTGGTAGAAGGCGTACCCAATAGTTTCTTTAGAGTATCCTATGAAGACGCACTTCTCCGATTTGGGTTCGAGCTTATCTGGCTGAAGCCTTTTGACATAAGCATCGCATCCCCAAACTTTAAGAAATGACAGCTTAGGTTTCTTGCCAAACCACAGTTCATACGGTGTCGTCTCAACAGATTTAGACGGTGCCCTATTTAACGTGAATGCAGCTGTCTCTAATGCATAACCCCAAAACGATAGTGGTAAATTGGTAAGAGACATCATAGATCGCACCATATCTAATAAAGTACGGTTACGACGTCCGGACACACCATTACGCTGTGGTGTTCCAGGTGGCGTGAGTTGTGAAACTATTTCATATTGTTTTAAATGAAGGCCAAACTCGTAACTCAAATATTTGCCTCCGCGATCAGATCGTAGAAACTTTATTTTCTTGTTACGATGATTCTCCACTTCATTCTGAAATTCTTTGAACTTTTCAAATGTTTCAGACTTGTGTTTCATCAAGTGGATATACCCATACCTACTCAAATCATCTGTGAAGGTCAGAAAATAATGATACCCGCCGCGTGCCTCAACACTCATCGGACCGCATACATCGGTATGTATTATTTCCAATGAGTCATTAGCTCGCTCCATTTTTTCGGAGAACGGAGTTTTAGTCATCTTGCCCATGAGGCATGGTTCGCAAGTATCAAATGATTCATAATCAAGTGACTCCAAAAGTCCATCTGCATGGAGTTTCTTCATGCGCTTTACACCAATATGACCTAAACGGCAGTGCCACAAATATGTTGCACTATCATTATCAACTTTGCATCTTTTGGCATCAATATTATGAATATGTGTATCACTACGATCGAGATTCAATAAACCATTCACATTGGGTGTATGACCATAGAATGTTTTATTCATGTAAACAGTACAACAATTATTCTCTGACTTGAATGAATAACCGTATTGCAATAAACATGATCCAATCATATTCATGCTCAACGCAAACACCAAATAACATTTATTTAGGTTCAACACTAATCCCGAAGGTAGAAGGAGTGTGCGATGGTGATCGTATCAACCTTGAAATCACTTCCAACACACATCGTCACCTCGCCCTTAACTAGTCTCTGTTCATTCTGCAACTTCTGTTTCGAGTTACTAATCTTAGCAACTGAATCGGTATCAAATACCCAGGGGTTACTATGAACACTAGCAAAGTACATATCAATAACATGTATATCAAATATACCTTTGTTCACTTTGCCATCCTTCCTATCCGCCAAGTATGTGGGGCAGTTCCGCTTCTAATGACCATTCCCTTTGCAGTATAAGCACTCAGTTTCAGGCTTAGGTCCAGCTTTGGGTTTCTTCACGGGAGTGGCAACTTGCTTGCCATTCTTCTTGAAGTTCCCTTTCTTTCCCTTGCCCTTTTCTTGAAACTAGTGGTCTTGTTAACCATCAACACTTGATGCTCTTTCTTGATTTCTACCTTCATCGATTTCAGCATCGCAAAGAGCTCGAGAATCATTTTCGTCATCCCTTGCATATTATAGTTCATCATGAAGTCCTAGTAGCTTGGTGATAGTGACTAGAGAACTCTGTTAATCACTATCTTATCTAGAAGATTAACTCCCACTTGATTCAAGCAATTGTAGTACCCAGACATTCTGAGCACATGCTCACTGGCTGAGCTATTCTCCTCCATCTTGTAGGCAAAGTACTTGTCAGAGGTCTCATACCTCTTGACATGGGCATGATTCTGAAATACCAATTTCAGCTCTTGGAACATCTCATATGCTCCGTGGCATTCAAAACATTTTTGAAGTCCCGGTTCTAAGCCGTAAAGCATGGCGCACTAAACTATCAAGTAATCATCATATCGAGCTTGCCAAATGTTCATAACGTTTGCATCTGCTCCTGCAATAAGTCTGTCACCTAGCGGTGCATCAAGGACATAATTCTTCTGTGCAGCAATAAGGATAATCCTCAGATCACGGACCTAGTTCGCATCATTGCTACCATCATCTTTCAACTTAGTTTTCTCTAGGAACATATCAAAATAGTGAAGCTATATCGCGAGCTATTGATCTACAACATAAATTTGCAAATACTATCAGGAATAAGTTCATGATAAATTAAGTTCAATTAATCAAATTACTAATGAACTCCCACTTAAATAAACATCCCTCAAGTTATCTAAGTGATACATGATTGAAATCAACTAAACCATGTCTGATCATCACGTGAGATAGAATAGTCTTCAATGGTGAACATCTTCATGTTGATCATATCTACTATATGACTCATGTTCGACCTTTCGGTCTCCAGTGTTCTGAGACCATGTCTGTACATGCTAGGCTCGTCAAGTTTAACCCAAGCATTCTGCATGTGCAAAACTGTCTTACACCCGTTGTATGTGAACATAGAGTCTATCACACCCGATCATCACGTGGTGTCTCGAAACGACGAACTTTCACAACGGTGCATACTCGGGGAGAACACTTATATCTTGAAATTTAGTGAAGGGATCATCTTATAATGCTACCGTTGTTCTAAGCAAAATAAGATGCATAAAAGATAAACATCACATGCAATCAAAATATGTGACATGATATGGCCATCATCATCTTGTGCTTTTGATCTCCATATCCAAAGCATCATCATGATCTCCATCGTCACCGGCTCGACACCTTGATCTCCATCGTTGCGTCGTGGTCGTCTCGCCAACTATTGCTTCTACAACTATTGCTAACGCATAGCGATAAAGTAAAGCAATTACATAGCATTTGCATTTCATACAATAAAGAGACAACCATAAGGCTCCTACCGGTTGCCGATAAATTACAAAACATGATCATCTCATATAATAACGTATATCACATCATGTCTTGACCATATCACATCACAACATGCCCTGCAAAAACAAGTTAGACGTCCTCTACTTTGTTGTTGCAAGTTTTACGTGGCTGCTACGGGCTTCTAGCAAGAACCGTTCTTACCTACGGCAAAAACCACAACGGTGATTTATCAAGTTTGCTGTTTTAACCTTCTCCAAGGACCGGCCGCAGTCAAATTCGATTCAACTAAAGTAGGAGAAACAGACACCCGCTAGCCACCTTTATGCAAAACTAGTTGCATGTCAGTCGGTGGAACCGGTCTCATGTGCGTGTACATGTAAGGTTGGTCCTGGCCGCTTCATCCCACAATGCCGCCAAATCAAAATAAGACATTGGTGGTAAGCAGTATGAACATCACCGCCCACAACTTCTTTGTGTTCTACTCGTGCATATCATCTACGCATAGACCTGGCTCGGATGCCACTGTTGGGAAACGTTGCATGGAAAACAAAAATTTTCTACGCACACGCAAGATCTATCAAGGAGATGCATAGCAACAAGAGGGGAGAGTGTGTCTACGTACCCTCGTAGACCGTAAGCGGAAGCGTTTGACAACGCGGTTGATGTAGTCGAACTTTCTTCGCGATCCAACCGATCGAGTACCGAACGTACGGCACCTCCGTGTTCAGCACATGTTCAGCTCGGTGACGTCCATGCCTTCTTGATCCAGCAAGACGGCGAGGTAGTGGATGAGTTCCGGCAGTACGATGGCGTGGTGACGGTGATGGTGTAGTTATTTCCGCAGGGCTTCACCTAAGCACTACGAAAATATGACCGGGGGTGTAAACTGTGGACGGGGGTGCCGCACACGGCTAAGCCAATTGTCTGTCCTGTGCTAGGCGCCCCCCTCCCACATATATATAGGTGGAGGGGAGAGGGGAGAGGCCAAGGGGATCCCCAAGTAGGCCGAATCCTACTTGGGGTCTTTCCCCAAGTGGCCCCCCCTTTCCATATTTGGAGTGCGGGAAAAGGCAGGGGAGGGTGGCGACCCCCCCTTTCCTTTCTCCCATAAGAGGGAAAGGCGGGAGGGGCTAGCCCTCCCCCTTTTCCTTCCCTAGGGCTGGCCAGCCAAGGGAAGGGGCGCACCAGCCCCCTTGTGGGCTGGTCTATCCCCTCCTTTGGCCCATAAGGCCCATAACTTGCCGGGGGGTGCCCGGAACCCCTTCCGGTGACACGATTCCTTCCCGGTACGTCCCGAAACACTTCCGGTGTCCAAATACCATCATCCTATATATCTATATTTACCCCTCGACCATTTCGAGACTCCTCCTCATGTCCGTGATCTCATCCGGGACTCCGAACAACATTCGGTCATCAAAACATATAACTCATATAACACTATATCGTCAATGAACGTTAAGCGTGCGGACCCTATGGGTTCGAGAACTATGTAGACATGACCGAGACACCTCTCCGGTCAATAACCAATAGTGGAACCTGGATGCCCATATTGGCTCCTACATATTCTACGAAGATCTTTATCAGTCGAACCGTTATGACAACATACATAATTCCCTTTGTCTGTCGGTATGTTACTTGCCCGAGATTCGATCGTCGGTATCTCCATACCTAGTTCAATCTCGTTACCGGCAAGTCTATTTACTCATTCTGTAATACATCACCTCGTAACTAACTCCTTAGTCATTTGCTTGCAAGCTTATGATGTGTATTACCGAGAGGGCCCAGAGATACCTCTCCGATACTCGGAGTGACAAATCCTAATCTCGATCTATGCCAACTCAACAAAACACCTTCGGAGATACCTGTATTGCATCTTTATGATCACCCAATTACGTTGTGACGTTTGATAGCACACAAGGTATTCCTCCGGTATCCGGGAGTTGCATAATCTCATAGTCGAAGGAATATGTATTTGACATTAAGAAAGCAATAGCAATAAAACTGAATGATCATAATGCTAAGCTAACGGATGGGTCTTGTCCATCACATCATTCTCCTAATGATGTGATCCCGTTATCAAATGACAACTCATGTCTATGGTTAGGAAAGCTTAACCATCTTTGATCAACGAGCTAGTCTAGTAGAGGCTCACTAGGGACACGGTATTTGTTTATGTATTCACACATGTATTTAAGTTTCCGATCAATACAATTCTAGCATGAATAATAAACCTTTATCATGAATAAGGAAATATAAAATAAAAACTTTATTATTGCCTCTAGGGCATATTTCCTTCAAATGCATGAACCTTAGGCCCTTCAAAATCCAGGCATTTGGATGATGCACCTACTATCTAAAAGAATCTCGTGCATTGAAGACAACGATACACTTGATGTTGACTTGCATCTCGATCACGTGAAATCAGGCGTGTTTAACGTTGTTCTACTACCTTTATGTTCAATCCAATCAGATGAGCCCTTCGCTTTTAAGGATGCATATATACAAGTCATCACAAATAGCAAACATGTTCTATCATGCATTGTCTTATGGCATCTGGTGTACTCCAGTTCAATCGTTTATCTCAAAATTTTGAATTCAATTGGGTAGGGCATGGGATCGACGAGATGTTAGATCACGTGTGTACGAATGGAAGGCATGGGGACAATGTTGGGCGTCTGTGACAAATTTCCTACCTCAGCCAGATGGAGAGTGGCTGAATATAAAATTTCAGACATCCTCGGCGGGCTGAGCTAGCTGAAGTCGAGTAAGTCCATCATTTGGTTCCCCAGATTTCCTCGAGATCTGTGATGAACCCGGTGTCGTCTGATGAAAAAGACTGGTCAACTTAAGAGAGTATATTCAAGGAAGTCAAAGACTTATCGTATTACACTCGATCATACTCAAGGGAATTAATTGAGAACAAAAAAAAATAGGGTTCCCACTTTTATCTAATCGTGGCAGGATTAGAGGTGGTGTCCCTTGCTGGTTGTGTCATGTTTCAGACTTTGTCTCACAGCTACTGATAGCTGAGTGTAACCCTTTATATGAGTAATAGAGATCTTGCTTTCTCCCACAAAATAAAAACAACAACTCATATAAACTCTACTCCACATGTTAATAAGATTACTAATATTGGTTTCCTGAGAGGTATGGATTGAAAAAAGCAGAAGGGGGTTTTGACTCCAAGGTAATAAGGCAATCCTTTTCTTTGTCATTTATTCTATTTCTTCCGCATCGCTAATGCGATGCGTACATACTGCTACTAATGAAATGAAAAGCCAAAGATGGCTGGATTTAAAAATGCTAATTTAGAGCGTGAAATTTCATAGCTTTACTTTGCTTATATTAATGTATTATTTCAGATCTGATGGTTTCGTATTCTTAATTCATACATAACCGGGAGCAAAATAGTGCAATGTGTACATGTGAAATATCATGCATTAAATAATACATGTGGGCTTGTGAGGATATCCATATCACATGAATTAGATGTGCTCACTATGGAGTTGTACACGTGATGTATGATGGTGTTCCATTCATCTAGTATACTTCTACTTCTATATACAATTTGTGTTATTTAAAATTCAATTAGTAATTGCTATAATTGTCACTACCACGAAGGAGAAAGAGTTCGCGGCACAGTTACACTCTACCCAAGTAGTTGAATGCGGGTGTTAACGTGGACGATGTTAAGGTGGGTGGCTCGTCACATGCCTACATTCAGATCCAGCCGTGCAAGAATCACCTCACCATCTTATGTTGCGCCACATTAATTCATGCAACATAGATGGCTATATATAAGACTGCTAGGCAGTGATGGATCCATAGGCCAAGAGAAGAAGGGCAAGGCAGAGAAAGTGAGCTGAGCTGCGGGCTGAGGGCAAGAGCAGTGTAGCAATGGGTGTGGGAGGTGTCGGTAACACGTCTGCTACGCCGGCGATCAATTCCACCCGATGCACCTCAAAATCCTGACCGGACGAAGCATCTTAGATGAGCGAGTGGATCTCTATCGTGCACAACGCACGCTAGTGGTGTCGCGCCTTCCGATCTGCCTGCTCGGTCGCGCTGTGTGTCACGTCTTCCTCCACTAAATCAACCCCTCTTCCGTACGCCACTGGGTCATTCATTCCAGATGCGTCTTGTCTGGATGTACCTCATCGCTAGCATGGAATGCGTGGATGTCTCACCGCCACTTCTTCGGACCTGCTGGTGTTCGTTCAGCTGCGACAAGCGACAGGCACGGTGGCGGCTTGATGGTGAGAAAGAGTCAAGCATGGTTCATGTGTAAGTTGTAGGAGAGTAGCCGAGTAGGAGTGAGCGTTGATGGGAAATCAAACAACTTATGTGCGCTCTACTGCAATTTACTTGTTTGGGTTCACTTTCTGTTTTGTCAAGAAAGATAACTATAGGAGGATCCAAGCCTTGATCCGTCCATGCTTAAGACATTGACAACATCGAGACAACAGAAACATTCGAGAGGTTTGTGTACATAAGAGGAGAGGAGTTAGGGTCTCCTCAGTCCTCACAGACGCACCAAGTATTTAATCTATAAGTATAACATATAATATATGCTGATTAACTTTTTTTGCCGGTAAATATGCCGATGAACTACAGTATCATCCATTATTTCAGGTCGAATTGTTAGAGATGTACGCGGACCATATTTTCTGTTTTTTGCTTTGTCTGCGGAAGCAGAAACAAATCATTGATTCGTCGTAACCCACTTATGCGCCACGATTGCATGTCAAGAGGCAAGAATTTCACCGTGGCAAGATAAGATCGTCTTTCCTCACAGCTCTGCTCTAGACACCACTGTTCAAGAATTCGTCCGATTAATCAGTTAACGGGCCAGTTAATCGCTACTCGTAGGGTGATCGAATCAAATAGTACATATTCATCGTGTTAACTTGTCAGGCAGATTAATTGGCCCGTTAGACCGAGTAATCGGTTATTAGGCCGATTAATCGCTTCTGACCCATTAACTTGTAGGCAAACAAAGCCCAAATTTTTTCTTTGTAACCCCTCTCATCCCCCTCTCGGTCCTCAATAGCTAGGGTTTGACCAAATAGTAGCATATTTTGGTATATTACATAGCTGAGAGCATGAGAGTATGGTATAATAAATAAAAAAACTAGATATATGTTGGCATTTCTTATTTAATCTACCGATTAATGGTCGATCCATTAATCCAGTTAATAGGCCGATTCACCGATTAATCACTACTCCCAAGCCGACCGAGCAGCTACCAGTTACCAATTTCCTGAACAATGCTAGACACTAACTCCTCGTCAATGCAGTCATCTTTGTGTTTGGCCAGTACCTTTATTTTTTAGATAAAGGGTGATTTTATTATCTTAAAATGTAGCATCAAGCGGATACAAAGCATTATGAGTAACACCCGGCCTCTGCATAATTAGAATGCACACCGCCCAATATGAGAGTCTGACAAAAATTCATGAAAAAAACCCCGACAAATCGGCAACAGTAGAGCTCTATAGACCGACACTATGCCTATGTCGATGGAGGTGATGGATCGATCCGAAGGTTATGTTGCCACCCATGTTGGGAAAAAGCCTTTGTAGCCATCTGCTCCAATCGCATACACACCGCCTTGAACAACGGTTGGTCGTGCGGTCATTGTAACATAGGCCACGTACGTAGCGATTGCGTACACCGGAAAATAACCTGTAGAGGAGAAGCATTTTTTCATTAAAAACCAAATCATTTCTACATAGCCAAAGTGATCAAATTAAGGCATACGCTCCCACCCTTATTAGCGTTTTGAACCTATTTGAAATACCGTTCAACCAATGACCAAAAATATTGGCAACACTTGTGGACGGATACAAATTTGATACTATTTGGATGACTGACCACGTAGAACGTGCAATCTTGCATTGAAAAAATAAGTACAAAAACAACACTTCTTACTCCCTTGCCAGTTGTGCCGTGCGAGATTGTCTACTTTGAATCGCCTTTTGCCACCCTAGGGATGGTTTGAAGGGCACGCTCATGCTCACAGAGGCGGCCCCAAATGGTAGCCTCGTATTATTACGAAGCAAAACAAATCGAGGCTATCATCGCAACCGGTTCACATTCAACGTAAGCATGTTTTTTATGGGACAGTATATGTAGGTTGACGACGAGGATGTACTTAATATGAAAATTTTCATTGAGAAACCTCTCATGACAAGATACTTCATATAGGGGTTCTAAGGTGGGTGGTTGCTGAGAGTTAAGGTGAAAATTTTCATGGACAAACCTCACATGGAGCCATGGAGGCATACTTCTTATAGAAGAGGAATGAAAGGTTATATGGTGGGTGGTTGCTGAGAGTTAAGGTGAATTTTTTATTGAGTAAGCTCTCATATGGTAGCATACTTCACGTGGAAGATAAATGGACGGTTTTATGGTGGGTGGTTGTTGGCGTTTGAGGTAAAAAGATCATTGAGAAACCTCTCTTGGCGGCATACTTCATGTAGAAGAGAAATGGAAGGTTCTAGGCGCCCGACTGCCATTCATGTATGAATGATTGTTGCTAAGTGTGCGGCGGTACTCAATCAAAATTTGTAAAGGGAGATGGCCCCACATATTTCCTAGTATATGTTACCAAATGTGACGACCCCGACTTAATCGTGCACTAATCATACACGCAAATGCGCACGATCAAGCCTAAGGACTCACTTGAAGATATCACAACACAACTCTAAAACATAAATAAAGTCATACAAGCTTAATATTACAAGCCAGGGCCTCGAGGGCTCGAATACATAGCTCGATGGCATACAAGCGTCAGCGGAAGCATTAGATATCTGGGTACAGATATATTACATAGAGAGAATTAGGCCTTCACAGAGGCGGGGTAAAATAAAATACTACGATCGAAAGGCGTAGGCCTCCTGCCCTGGACCCTCCGATCCTACTCCTGGTCGTCGAACGGCTCCTCGTAGTAGTAGTACTCGCCAGGCGGGTAGTAGTACTGGTCGTCGGCTGGGGCTTCTGGCTCAGGGGCTCCGTCGTCTGGTGGCATCAAATGGAATATGGGGGAAAAAGAAAATAAAGCAAACGTGAGTACTCATCCGAAGTACTCAGCAAGCAAGGATCTACACTACATATGCATCATTGTCAAAGGAATGGCTGTATATGTGGACTGGGCTGCAAAAATGCCAGAATAGAGGGGGAAAGCCTAGTCCTATCGAAGACTAGCATCTTCAACAATCTTCGACAGTCTTGCAGCATCAGGAGAGAGCAGATGAACATAATGTAAAGTAGTAGTAGTAATATCATCAACCTCGACCTGAGATCCTTTCTCGACTCCCTGCGAGAAAGCAATCCCAGAGCCGTACTATCCAGTTCTCACCACATGTTCTAGTTGTACCGATCGGGATACAACTCCGAGTGTCCGTTACCGTAGGACAGGCTATCGATAGAAGTTTCTTCCCTGCAGGGGTGCACCAACTTACCCACCACGCTCACTTAACTCTGGCCGGACACACTTTTCTGGGTCATGCCCGGCCTCGGCTAAGCAACACGCCGCAACCCGACCTAGGCTTATAAGAGAGGTCAGCACGCCGGACTAAACCTATGCCCCCAGGGGTCTTGGGCCATCGCCCCGGGAACTCCTGCACGTTACGGGGCCACCGAGAGCAGACCTAGCAACCCCTTATACAAGCGCGGTTGCGTTACCAGTCCAACTCGGCGTGCGCCGCTCCTTACTGACGTCAAACAAGCTTCGGCTGATGTGTACGACGCAGAACGCCCATACTATGCCCACGTGATGGTTAGTGCTATCGGGCCAGAGGCCCCTCGGATCAAATAACCAAAACCGTAGTGGATTAGGAGCGCGCGGAAACGAGCAGAGACTCACGATCGATGTGACCCCGTCGCCCCGTCTCGAGGACTTGCGGCAAGGGCTAAGAATGCCCGGCCACGCCTCGTAGTTATCTCGCGGGCACCATCCAGGTCAACCCGACTCCACATCACTTCACGTTAAGCTCGCGCGGGTACCCCTCAGGGCCGACCCGTCTTTAGTATCATAGTTTAGTGCAAGTCATAATATCCAAGGTAACTGTGTGTCTGACACCGAAGGGAACCCTGAGGAATCACCCTCGATGGAATTCCCGCTCGATGTTATCATCAAGGTGAACGAAGGAGGAATCACCCTCGAGGTCCACCTTGAGGAGTTGCGCGACGACGTCGTGATCGGGGGTGGTGTAGAAGGAATCACCCTCGCTTACCACGACCGAGTAACTAACCTACAAGGTTAACATCAGAAGTGCTGACGAGGTATCACCCTCGGCACTCGATGATAACCCAGCAGTGTCGGCAACTAAGGGGAAGTGATGTGCGGTGCCATGGTCTAGTCTTCAATCCCGATGATCGGTTCTTCTGATGTCCAGCAGGGCAGTCGGGATCAAGTGGGGGTCTCGGTCGTGTCTCTACCCACCTTATACTAAGCAGTCTAGGATAACCAGTAAGGTAGCAAGGCAGGTTACAATAAACAGGCTATGCAGCAGATATAGGAAAACAGTAGCAGTAGCAGTTCTAATGCAAGCATAAGAGAGAAGAGAGTAGGCGATATAGGCATGCTCAAAATGGGGGTGCTTGCCTGTTTGCTCGGGGGCAAGGGCAAGGTCTTCAGTAGTATCGTCGGGGACGTAGTCGTACTCCTGTGCGGCGTCTGCCTCGGGAGCTACGTCAACGTCGGGGGCTACCGAGAGAGAAGAGGGGGAAGAAACTGGTAAACATAATGCAAACAAATGCAACACGGTGCGTGTGATGCTATGATGCAGTGTAGGGTTGCCTGAATATGCATCTAAGTCATTTTAGTTATTTTTAGAATTATTCTGGGATTTAATATCCGACGTGTGTGCACTATTCATCTGCCGGATTCGGGTCCGGAGTTACGAGTTCTTCTACGTAGGAGGTTCCGATGGAGAAACAGACGGCACGATCAGACTCGTCTCGTCGTTCTGAGCAACTTTCATGTTTTAACTTTTTCGATCCAAGCTACGGTTTAAAAGTTATTAATTTTTAAAGATTATTTGAATTTCTGGAATTAATTTTTATTTACAGAAAATGAATTATGACGTCAGCATGGCGTGCTGCTGACGTCAGCAAGTCAACAGTCGGCTGACTAAGTCAAATATGACATGTGGGTCCAGTGGGACCCACATGTCAGCCTCTGTTTAGGCTAATCAGTGGATTAATTTAATTACCAGGGTTAATTAGGGGGTGGACCCCACATGTCAGTGAGACATTAGGTTAATCTAATTAGTTTCTAATTAATTAAATCTTTAATTAGTCTAATTATCGAACGGGACCCACGTGTCAGCTACAGGGGTGAACAGTGCCCGCGTTGACTCGGGTCAACGCGGTCAACTGGGCCCGTGGGACCCACTGGCAGTGACCCAGGGGTGTCCCACGTGGCAGCCACGTCGGCGCCGGCGCCGGAGATCGCTCCGGCGACCAATTTCGCGGCGGCCGCTCGCCGGAGTTCGTCGGATTTGCGTTTTAGCGCATCATTTCGCGCGCGGTTGACAGCGTTCAAACGAGGACTCGACGCCGCGTCCATCTATGGTGTCGGAACGGACCGGGGAGGCCTAACGTGACGGCGGCGTCGACATCGGCGGCGAGGTGCTCGGGCGAGCGACGGAAACGGCGACCCAGCGCGCAAACAAGTGAAGGAAAAGGCTAGGCGGGGTCTACTCGTCGCGGTGAGTGTGATGGTGGCGCGCACGGGACCATTTGGTCACCGTGGCCACGCCGGCGACGAGGTCGCGCGACGGTGAGCTCGGGCGTGAACGGGGCGGCGTCTACAGCTCGGGAACGACGAGGAGAAGAAGCAGGGAGGGAAGGAGAGGCTCACAGCGGTGGTAGCCGTTCAGAGCCTGCTCGGGGCAGGCGCGGAGCGGCTGGATTCGCCGGGTTCTCGCCGGAGTCCGAGAAGAAGGGGGCAGTGCGGCTCGGCGTCTCTGGGGCTCCTCGGCTCCACCGAATGGCTCGGGGCGGCGTAGTCGAGGACGGCGGAGAGGGTGGACAGCTCGGCGTGCCCCGGGGATGACGGTGGCCGCGACGGAGGCGAACGGCGGCGAGGCTGGCGCTCGGCCTCTCTGGATCTGGAGGGGAAGACGGGCGGAGCGAGAGAGAGGAGAGGGGAAAGTGGCGAGGAGAGCCAGGGGAGACGCACGGCCTCTCCCTTATCCCCTCGCGGCGCCCGCGACGTCGCGCTGTCGGCGTCTCGCCGGCGCGCGCGCGCTCGTCCACAGGGAGGTTGACACGGCGAGGGAGAGAGAAGGGGATGGGCCAGCTGGGCTGCGACTCGGGGCACTGTGCACTAAGGCCCAGTGCACAGTGTCCCGCTTTTGATTTTCTGTTTTAGCTTCTCCATTTTCTTTTATCCTTTTCTGTTTCAAAATGTTTAGGGCACTTGTGCACTTTCGAAAAATGTGGGAGTTGGCCCAAATATTGCAATGCAATATTAGCTCTCACCAAAAAGTGGTTTGGACAGTTTTGGAGTTCATTTGAATCTGCAATGATTTTAAATGAATTAATATTGCTGTTTTGGGTGCTGTTTCATCTTGTTTGACTCATCAATCATATTCCAAAAATGTTGGTTATGATTTTGCCATGACCACTGGATTATTTGCTAATTAAATAACATTTCTCCAGCAGAGTTTGATCAACCTTATATTTCACTTATGAATTTAAGTTGATTTTAAAAATGGAGTTGGTTTACTTTGGTTAACCACTATGTTTAATCACTGCATATGATATGACTTGGCATTATTAACAGCTGATCATGGTGGCTATTACATAGGGGTGTTACAAGTTCTCCTCCACTAAAAGAAATTCTCGTCCCGAGAATTTAGGAGGTAGAAGGAAAGAGTCCGGGATATTTTTCCCGAAGATGATCCTCGCGTTCCCAAGTGGCTTCATCTTCAGTATGATTCGACCATTGCACTTTTAGGAACTTGGTCGTCTTCTGACGAGTACGACGCTCAGCTTCGTCGAGGATGCGGATCGGATGCTCCTTATAGGAAAGATCATCTTGTAGCTCGAGCATCTCATGATCCACTGCACGGTGCGGGGATTCCTTGAAGCACTTACGGAGTTGCGACACGTGGAAGACATCATGAATATGGGAGAATTGCGGTGGCAACTCCAATTGATATGCCACCTGTCCACGTCTAGCCACGATGCGGAAAGGACCAATATAGCGAGGAGCTAGCTTGCCCTTGATTCCGAAACGACGGGTGCCCTTCATTGGAGTGACACGAAGATAAGCTTGTTCACCAGGTTGATAGATCACACCCCATCGCTTGCGATCATAATTACTCTTCTGACGGTCTTGAGCTGCTTTGAGATTCTCCCGGACAATTCGGACTTGTTCTTCGGCATGCTGAATAATGTCCGGTCCAACAAGAGGTCGTTCCCCAGTTTCTGACCAATTCAGAGGGGTTCGACATTTACGTCCATAAAGAACCTCAAATGGGGCCATTTTTAAGCTGGCTTGATAACTGTTGTTATAAGAGAACTCGGCATACGGGAGAGATTCCTCCCATTTCTTATCGAAGGATATAACACAGGCTCGAAGCATGTCTTCAAGCACTTGATTAACGCGCTCAACTTGGCCTTGAGATTGGGGATGATAAGCTGAACTCCAGGTAATATGAGTTCCCATTGCTTTCTGGAAACTTTCCCAGAAATGGCCAGTGAAAATACTGCCACGGTCTGAACTGATTTCCTTGGGAATACCATGGAGTGAAACAATTCTGGCAATGTACAGTTCTGCTAGCTGGCTAGCGGTGATAGTCTCCTTAATAGGTAGGAAATGAGCAACCTTGGAGAGTTGGTCGACGACGACAAGAATGGCATCGTGACCCTTCTGAGACTTGGGAAGACCAGTGATGAAGTCCATTTGCACTTTATCCCACTTCCATAGAGGAATAGGGAGCGGTTGCAGAATTCCAGCAGGTTTCTGATGTTCTGCCTTCACGCGACGACAAACGTCACACTCGGCAACATAACGAGCAATATCCTGCTTCATCCTAGACCACCAGTACCTTTGACGAAGATCTCGATACATCTTGGTACTACCCGGATGGATAGACAGCGGTGTATCATGGGCCTCCTTCATGACTTTGTCAGTCATCAGCTCGAAGCGAGGTACTACGATGCGGTCTCTGAAATATAATGTACCATCTTCAGCAACTGAGAAATCCCGATACTTAGCAAGGTGAAGCTCCTTCTTCAACAAGTCAATTTCAGCATCTTTGGCTTGCGCTTCTTTAACAGCCTTCAGAAGGTCTGGCTGTACCACAAGGTTATTAAGAGAACCCTGGGGAAGAATTCGCAGATTCAGCTGAGTCAGTTCTGCGTGAAGACGAGGTTGAGCTTGCCTAACCATGAGGTTGTTGCAATAAGACTTGCGACTCAGGGCATCGGCCATTACATTAGCTTTGCCCGGGGTATAAGAAATACCGCAGTCATAATCCGCAATAGCTTCTAACCATCGTTGTTGTCGGAGATTAAGATCCGGTTGAGTGAATAAGTATTTCAGACTTTGGTGATCGGTATAAATTTCACACCGATTACCCAGAAGGTAGTGTCGCCATAACTTCAATGCATACATCACTGCTGCAAGTTCAAGATCATGCACTGGATAATTCTCTTCATGTGGACGCAATTGACGTGAAGCATATGCAATTACTCTCCGCTCTTGCATTAGGACGCAGCCTAATCCCTGACGAGAGGCGTCGCAATATATGACAAAGTCCTTGCGAGAATCAGGAGGAGCAAGCACTGGAGCAGAAGTGAGCTTGTCCTTGAGGGTTTGGAAACTTTCCTGACACTTGTCTGTCCACTCAAACTTAACGCCTTTGTGGAGTAGATTAGTCAGGGGCTTGGCGATCTTGGAGAAGTTCTCGACGAATCGGCGACAATAGCTGGCTAGACCGAGAAAGCTTCGGACCTGCTTGGCATTCTTCGGAGGAGTCCAGTCAAGGATAGCCTGAACACGCTCCGGGTTAACGGCAATACCGTCCTTGGAAATCACATGTCCAAGGTAGGTCACTTCAGGAAGCCAAAATTCGCATTTAGAGAACTTGGCATATAATTGGTGCTCTCGAAGTCTCTCCAGAACTAGTCGAAGGTGCTCAGCATGTTCTTCTTTGTTCTTCGAATAAACCAGAATATCATCCAGATATACCACGACGAATTTGTCGAGGTAGTCCATGAATATATAATTCATTAAGCGGGAGAAGGTAGCGGGAGCATTTGTCAGACCAAATGACATGACGGTGTACTCGTATGAGCCATAACGAGTAACGAATGCAGTCTTCGGAATATCCTCTTCGCGAACACGGATCTGGTGATAACCCAACCTCAAGTCGAGTTTAGAAAACACCGAAGATCCAGCGAGTTGGTCATATAAATCGTTGATCCGGGGAAGTGGATATTTATTCTGAATGGTTGCCTGGTTGATAGGACGATAATCTTGAACCAGACGGTTAGTTCCATCCTTCTTCTTAACAAAGAGAGAAGGTGCTCCCCAAGCAGAGGAACTAGGGCGGATGAAACCCTTCCTTAAAGATTTATCAATTTCCTCCTTAAGCTCGATGAGGTGGTGCGGAGGCATCTTGTAAGGATGCTTCGCAATAGGAGTGGTGCCAGGCTTCAAGTCGATGACGAACTCGATAGCTCTAGCAGGGGGTATTCCTGGAAGTTCTTCTGGAAAAACATCCGGGAAGTCACAGACAACTGGGATAGTCTCAATCCCATCAAGCGGAGAAGCATTCAACGCATTCAAGGCATAAATTTGAGCCTCGGCGTTCTGAGTGATATGAGCATGGTAATTCACCATCTCATTCGAGGGGTGCAAGAGGTGAACAACTTTGGTGGCACAATTGATTGAGGCATAGTGGGCCTTCAACCAATCCATTCCCAGAATAAGGTCAATCTTGGACAATTTCAGAATAATGGGAGACGCACTGAACTCCAACTCTTCGATTTCAACGGGAACATTATAGCTAACTGCAAAGGTTCGGCAACCACCCGCGGGGGTGTGTACCAATAAGGGTGTGTTCATGTATTCGCATTTAATGTCATGCATGCGTGCAAAATGTTCTGACATGAAGGAATGCGATGCTCCTGAATCAAATAAAACATATGCTGGTACTGAATTAACGAGAAGTGTACCCATCACAGTATCTGGTTGATCTGGAGCTTCAGACATGTTGACGTGGTAGTACTGCCCACGACCATAAGAAGGTCTGGCATTATTGTTGCGCTGCTGAGGAATACCACGGCCAATTCCACGTCCAGCAGAAGGGAGAGCTAGTTGATTCTGATTCTGAGAACAGTCTCTAGCACGGTGACCTGGCTTGCCACACTTGAAGCATAGTCCGCTGTCAGGACGAGGTGCTGGAGCTCGAGGTGCTGGAGTTGGCAGAGGCTGTCTCGGTGGTGGAGGTGGCAGACGTGGTGCAGCATAAGAAGGTCTGTTCGCAGGAGCTGCTGAACGGAACATGCCTTTGGGGAACCAGATGCGTCGCTTCTGGGAAGACGAGCCCGAAGATGAGCCCGACTCACGGGTGCGTCTGGACGCTTCCTTGTGCTTCTTAAGTCCAGTTTCAACCATGATGGCCTTATTCACCAAGGTGGCGAAATCAGGATAATCTTGAACAAGAAGGGCTAACTGAATGTCATGGTGCAGTCCTTCACGAAACTTCTCCTGTCTGCGTTCATCAGTATGAATGTCCTCTTCAGCGTAACGAGATAAGTCTAGAAACTCGCGCTGATAGACTTCCACAGTCTTGTTGCCCTGAACAAGATTACGGAATTCGGCCTTCTTCCGAGCTATGACAGCTTGAGGAATGTAGCGGGCACGGAATGCAATCTTGAATTCTGCCCAAGTGACGACAGTACCAGGCGGCAGAGTCTGTCGGTGAGTGGCCCACCATTGGGCTGCGGGACCCTTAAGAAGATATGTCGCAAAAGTGACATAGTTAATTTCGGCGACACTAGCAGACTCCATCTCATGAGAGATATCACGCAGCCAGTCATCTGCATCCAGTGGGTTGACTGTGTTGCGGAAAAACGATGGACTGAGCCTCATGAATTCTGGTAAGGTAATGGATGGTTGCTGCTGATTAGCATCAGGACGAGGGAATTGCTGCATAATTCCCGTCATAAACTGGCGGTTAAGTTCAAACTGTTGCATCATCGCTGCCATGTAATCAGGTGGTGGCGGCGGTGGCGGGTTGTTGTCAGCCATCCTGCTATTCCAACAGGGGTATTTCAGCGATAGCTTATGCAAGTGTTTAACAATAAACATGAGGTAACTCGACATTATTGAAAGAGTGCAATAGATGCTAGAAGTAGTCATTAGGACGTACAGATCCATACATAGTCGGTTACATTCGGGCAGCATAACGGCGCAAATTGAAAAGCTAGACATGCTAGGCGGCGCGCAGGCACGCGGTAAGGAAGTACACAACGGGACATAGCAAGGGCTACATCAGCGTCGGAGAAAACCACTGAAACGGGGTAACTGCAAGTGCGGACGATGGACGTTCGTCGCAGAAGGATCCTGCGCTCCATGGGCACTCTGATGCAGAACCCGGTCTCGAGAAGAAAGAAGAGGTCCACGTGCAGGCGTGTGACCTCCCACAGCAGGCCAGACGATCCCTGATGGCATCTCAGTCCTGCTCGGGTAAAGAATGTACTCCGGATGCATCCCTGCACGAACAGCTGGTAGCAACTGTGTCATAGCCTCGTAGTAGCGTGCTCGAGTGGCAAACAACTCAACAGCAAGTGCACGAACAGTGCGATCCAAAGCCTGAGTGCACTGAATCAGAACCTGTGGGTCGTAGCGTCGAGACTCGTACGGGGCACAGATAGCTGTGTAAAATCCAGTAGCATCTCCAACAGGTGCATACGGAATGTACCAAAACACAGTTTTATCCAAGTTAGCACTGTGCTCTCCTCGGAGACGTGCGACAGCAGAGTAGGCGGCATCATGTACTGCCATCTCAATCGTCACGCCGATACCGTGAAAACGGTGAAGCTCAGTGTCAGAGTTATCCTGCTGATCGTAGATGCGAACATCAGCATAGTACTGCTCCTGGTTGAACTCACGATAAACCTCATAGACCATGTACTCGGGGCACCAGCGGTATCCCAGCCTGATCAAGAGGGCGATCAGAACAGCTGGAAACCCAGGGACGTCTCGAGCACAGGTGCGAAGCACGAGCTGCGTCGTAGGACGAGGGGGAAACAGTAGATCCATCTGAAATAAGAAGTTCAGAATTGTCATAAGACATTGAGAAATATAACCGATCTCAAAAGGAAAGGTTAAACAAAACAATGGAAAGGAAATGATTATCAGACTAATCAGATCAACGTCAGGGAAATCGCACTGAATCCAGCTCTCCGGGTGGATAGAATTAACGAGAACCTAAATGTCGGCGTTTAGTAATTTTTTAAACCCGAATAGATGAGAGATTAGAATCCCAGATTAAAGATGAGGAATAAAAGATCCTAATACCACCCATTTGGCGACGTGGGCCCGTAAGCCACACAGCCAAGTTAGTAAAACAGTTTTTGACCACTAGACTCAACTTCGGCCAAGGAATTGGAAAGGGGGAACTCCTAGAGGCAGTCGGCTCTGATACCAACCTGTGACGACCCCGGCTTAATCGTGCACTAATCATACACGCAAATGCGCACGATCAAGCCTAAGGACTCACTTGAAGATATCACAACACAACTCTAAAACATAAAAATAAAGTCATACAAGCTTAATATTACAAGCCAGGGCCTCGAGGGCTCGAATACAAGCTCGATGGCATACAAGCGTCAGCGGAAGCAATAGATATCTGAGTACAGATATATTACAGAGAGAGAGAGATAAGCCTTCACAGAGGCGGGGTAAAAATAGAAACTACGATCGAAAGGCGTAGGCCTCCTGCCCTGGACCCTCCGATCCTACTCCTGGTCATCGAACGGCTCCTCGTAGTAGTAGTACTCGCCAGGCGGATAGTAGTACTGGTCATCGGCTGGGGCTTCTGGCTCAGGGGCTCCGTCGTCTGGTGGCATCAAATGGAAAATGGGGGAAAAAGAAAATAAAGCAAACGTGAGTACTCATCCGAAGTACTCAGCAAGCAAGGATCTACACTACATATGCATCATTGTCAAAGGAATGGCTGTATATGTGGACTGGGCTGCAAAAGTGCCAGAGTAGAGGGGGAAAAGCCTAGTCCTATCGAAGACTAGCATCTTCAACAATCTTCGACAGTCTTGCAGCATCAGGAGAGAGAGCAGATGAACATAATGTAAAGTAGTAGTAGTAATATCATCAACCTCGACCTGAGATCCTTTCTCGACTCCCTGCGAGAAAGCAATCCCAGAGCCGTACTATCCAATTCTCATATCAAGTTCTAGTTGTACCGATCGGGATACAACTCCGAGTGTCCGTTACCGTAGGACAGGCTATCGATAGAAGTTTCTTCCCTGCAGGGGTGCACCAAGTTACCCACCACGCTTGCTTAACTCCGGCCGGACACACTTTACTGGGTCATGCCCGGCCTCGGCCAAACAACACGCCGCAACCCGACCTAGGCTTATAAGAGAGGTCAGCACGCCGCACGTTACGGGGCCACCGAGAGCAGACCTAGCAACCCCTTATACAAGCGCGGTTGCGTTACCAGTCCAACTCGGCGTGCGCCGCTCCTTACTGACGTCAAACAAGCTTCGGCTGATGTGTACGACGCAGAACGCCCATACTATGCCCACGTGATGGTTAGTGCTATCGGGCCAGAGGCCCCTCGGATCAAATATCCAAACCGTAGTGGATTAGGAGCGCGCGGAAACGAGCAGAGACTCACGATCGATGTGACCCCGTCGCCCCGTCTCGAGGACTTGCGGCAAGGGCTAAGAATGCCCGGCCACGCCTCGTAGTTATCTCGCGGGCACCATCCAGGTCAACCCGACTCCACATCACTTCGCGTTAAGCTCGCGCGGGTACCCCTCAGGGCCGACCCGTCTTTAGTATCATAGTTTAGTGCAAGTCATAATATCCAAGGTATCTGTGTGTCTGACACCGAAGGGAACCCTGAGGAATCACCCTCGATGGAATTCCCGCTCGATGTTATCATCAAGGTGAACGAAGGAGGAATCACCCTCGAGGTCCACCTTGAGGAGTTGCGCGACGACGTCGTGATCGGGGGTGGTGTAGAAGGAATCACCCTCGCTTACCACGACCGAGTAACTAACCTACAAGGTTAACATCAGAAGTGCTGACGAGGTATCACCCTCGGCACTCGATGATAACCCAGCAGTGTCGGCAACTAAGGGGAAGTGATGTGCGGTGCCATGGTCTAGTCTTCAATCCCGATGATCGGTTCTTCTGATGTCCAGCAGGGCAGTCGGGATCAAGTGGGGGTCTCGGTCGTGTCTCTACCCACCTTATACTAAGCAGTCTAGGATAACCAGTAAGGTAGCAAGGCAGGTTATAATAAACAGGCTATGCAGCAGATATAGGAAAACAGTAGCAGTAGCAGTTCTAATGCAAGCATAAGAGAGAAGAGAGTAGGCGATATAGGCATGCTCAAAATGGGGGTGCTTGCCTGTTTGCTCGGGGGCAAGGGCAAGGTCTTCAGTAGTATCGTCGGGGACGTAGTCGTACTCCTGTGCGGCGTCTGCCTCGGGAGCTACGTCAACGTCGGGGGCTACCGAGAGAGAAGAGGGGGAAGAAACTGGTAAACATAATGCAAACAAATGCAACACGGTGCGTGTGATGCTATGATGCAGTGTAGGGTTGCCTGAATATGCATCTAAGTCATTTTAGTTATTTTTAGAATTATTCTGGGATTTAATATCCGACGTGTGTGCACTATTCATCTGCCGGATTCGGGTCCGGAGTTACGAGTTCTTCTACGTAGGAGGTTCCGATGGAGAAACAGACGGCACGATCAGACTCGTCTTGTCGTTCTGAGCAACTTTCATGTTTTAACTTTTTCGATCCGAGCTACGGTTTAAAAGTTATTAATTTTTAAAGATTATTTGAATTTCTGGAATTATTTTATTTAACAGAAAATGAATTATGACGTCAGCATGGCGCGCTGCTGACGTCAGCAAGGCAACAGGACGGTTGACCAGTCAAACCTGACATGTGGGTCCAGTGGGACCCACATGTCAGCCTCTGTTTCTTTATCCAGTGAATTAGTTTAATTACCAGGATTAATTAGGGGGGTGGACCCCACATGTCAGTGAGACATTAGGTTAATTAGTTTATTTTTATTTCTAATTTGTTTTAACTAATTAAACAGGAAGGTGGGGGCCGCCTGTCAGCGGCTGGGCCGGTCCAGTCAGCAAGGCTGACTGGTCAACTGGCCGGCCGGGCCCCTGGGACCCACGGGTCAGTGACCCAGGGGTGGGCCCCGCCTGTGCCACGTCAGCGGGGCCGGCGGCTGGTCGCCGGCGACCAAATCGCGCGGCGGCGCGTCACCGGAGTTGGCCGGAATCGAGCTATAGGGCTCGGTTCGAGCCGGGCTTGGGTGCGTTCGAAAGCTGGCGTCCTCGCGCATCTAGCTGAGCCAACAGCCGGACTCGGAGGTGGCCGGAACGTCGCCGGCGTTGAGCGAGGCAGACGTCCGAAGCTCGAGCTCGTCGGGTTCGACGTCCTAGCGCGCGGGCGACCTAACTAGCTAGCTGTGCGGGGCCTACGGCTCACAGGGAGCTCGCCGGAGGAGTCAAACGAGCTAGCAACAGCTCGGGAGCTTGGCTGCAGCGGCAATGGCGGCGGTGACTTTCGGGTCTCCGAGGTGCCGCGGCTACAGCGTGCAGACGGGCTACCAGAGAGGCCAGAGAGAGAGGGAGAGTGCTCACCGAGCGGCGCAAGGTGGCCCGTGTGAGGATTAGGAGCTGTAGGGGTCGAGGTCGCCGGAACCGCGCCGGAGAGCAGAAGAGGGGCGCTGCTCGATCCGCGCAACGTGGAGCTCCTCGGCCCCAATCAACGGCGCCCAAGGCCGTGGCAGTCCATGGCGATGGGCAGGACATGGCAGAGGGCAGGCAGGGCTCGGTGGCCGCGGGGACGAACGAGAACGGCGGCGGTGGCGCTCGGATGCCTCGGATCTGAGGAGGAAGGAGGCAGAGCGGCAGGAGGGAGAGAGATGGGGAATGCCAGGGGAAGCCAGGGGGGTCGAGTGGCTCGGCCTTATCTCCTTCTCCTCCTGTAGGTCGGTGGCGCCGCGGTGTGCCGGGCCGACTGGCGGGCGCGCGGGCCACGGCGGGGGGGACGACCGGGGAGGAGGGAGACGAGGTGGGCCTGTGGGCCGCGACTGGGGCACTGTGCACTAAGGCCCAGTGCACAGTGTCCCGTTTTGATTTTCTGTTGTAGCTTCTCCATTTTCTTTTATCCTTTTCTGTTTCAAAATGTTTAGGGCACTTGTGCACTTTCGAAAAATGTGGGAGTTGGCCCAAATATTGCAATGCAATATTAGCTCTCACCAAAAAGTGGTTTGGACAGTTTTGGAGTTCATTTGAATCTGCAATGATTTTAAATGAATTAATATTGCTGTTTTGGGTGCTGTTTCATCTTCTTTGACTCATCAATCATATTCCAAAAATGTTGGTTATGATTTTGCCATGACCACTGGATTATTTGCTAATTAAATAACATTTCTCCAGCAGAGTTTGATCAACCTTATATTTCACTTATGAATTTAAGTTGATTTTAAAAATGGAGTTGATTTACTTTGGTTAACCACTATGTTTAATCACTGCATATGATATGACTTGGCATTGTTAACAGCTGATCATGGTGGCTATTACATAGGGGTGTTACACCAAAGAAGAAAAGTTATACAAGCCACCGCTATAAAAAATGTCATTTCAGTCAATTCTTGAAGCCATCTCTTTTGGCTTTCAAAGAGATCCAGTGGAACTCCGCATACCTCTATTGGTTCCTAGTGAATATGCATTTGATATAAGCTCTTATTTCGGATGGGTCCTAGTATTATTCGGCCGACAGAAATTTTGTGTGTCGGCTTTTAGTTAGTCATCATGACCATAACAGACACCGATCTTATACTGGTTCTGCATAGAGAACATACTAGTATGTAGTAGATGTACACTAACAACACACATTTCATACTTATATAGTTATCCATACAAAACTTAATACATAATAACACCGACTGTTATTATTTCACAACTTGTTCAGTAAAAAAACATGTGAAATCTCCATCACAAAGTTTTGACTATGAAACATGCAAATCACAACATATAGGTTACATGATTCTTAACTGAAAATGTTAAATAGATGTACCATTATTGCTCCCAAACGAATGTGTATTTGCATCACGGAACTTGCATTTTCATCTGTAACTTTAAAAAATTGACACTTTCATCCATAACTTTGTATAAGAAGTATGAGACGACAAGTTCTCAAATCTACTCATGCTCATATGTTTCCAATGAACTATCCTGGCAAGCGTGTCACTAACAAAGTAATAAATTGAACACATTGAAACCTACGGTTAATACAGAATTATTACGGGACATTCCTTACTAAACTCTCCACCCCCTGAATTCAACCGGGTGTCTCCTTCCCCTAATTTCTATCCAACTACAGAATCCCATAGAAGCCACTTTGTTAATCTTGTACCATATCATCCGTATGTGTACCATTGCTCTTGAAACCTAGACGCCTCGGTAGTTACTACATGCATCACGATGTTCAACTTTGTTGTCTAGCTCTCCGTAAATGGCATAGCGGCTACAACACGCCTTAGCTTCCTTTGTGAGATCTTTGCGCTGTCATTGTGAGCATATATTCTCTTTCATTTCCCTT
Source organism: Thinopyrum elongatum (assembly GCA_011799875.1). Taxonomy (NCBI): domain Eukaryota; kingdom Viridiplantae; phylum Streptophyta; class Magnoliopsida; order Poales; family Poaceae; genus Thinopyrum; species Thinopyrum elongatum. The sequence continues at coordinate 278,922,027 of CM022303.1, forward strand.
TCCATATGATGCACATGCTTCGGGTTTTAGTTGCAGTCCTTGAACCTTCAGTCTGCACTGGCAATGAATGAACCTTAGGCACCTTCAAAAGCCAGGCGTTTGAAGGATGCACCCAGTATCTAAAAGATTCTCATGCATCGAAGGCAACAATACACTTGATGTTGACTTGCATCTTGATCACATGAAATCAGACATTTTTAACGTTGTTCTACTACCTTTATGTTCAATCCAATAAAACAAGCCCTTGCTTTTAAGGATGTATATATACAAGTCATGACAAATAGCAAACATGTTCTAGCATGTATTGTCTTATGGCATCTAGTGTACTCCAGTTGAATCCTTTGTCTCAAAATTTCGACTTCAATTGGGTAGGGCATGGGATCGACGAGATGTTAGATCATGTGTGTATGAATGGAAGACACGGGGACAATCTTGGGCATCTGTGACAAATGTTCTACCTCATCCAGATGGAGAGTGGTTGAATAGAAATTTTCAGACATCCTCAGTGGGCTGAGTTGGTTGAATTCGAGCAAGTCGATCATTTGGTTCCCCAGATTTCCTCGAGATCTGTCATGAATCTAGTGTTGTATGAAAAAGACCGGTCAACTTATGAAAGTATGTTCAAGGAGGCCAAAGACTTTTTGTACTATTACACTCGATCGTACTCAAGGAAATTAATTGAGACAAAAAAATAGGATTCCCACTTTTATCTAATCGTGGCAGAACTAGAGGTGGCGTCACTTGCTCGTTGTGTCATGTTTTAGACTTTGTCTCACGGCTAGTGATAGCTGTGTAACCCTTTATATGAGTAATAAAGATCTTGCTTTCTCCCACAAAATAAAAACAACTCATATAAACTCTACTCCAGAAGTTAATAAGATTAGAAATATTGGTTTCCTAACAGGTATGGATTGAAAAAAAGAAGCAAAATGGGGTTTTGACTCCAAAATCCTATGAGTGAAGGATGTTATGCAGGTAATAAGGCAATCCTTTTATTTGTCGTTTATTCTATTTCTTCCGCATCGCTAATGCGGTGTGTACATACTGCCAGGGGCATAGACAGGCCCTAGGCTACCAGGGCCATGGCCCGGGGCGTAGCAAGAAATTCATTTGTTGACAGTAGCAACAATAATCACTGTAGATACATGGCTGGGCATGTGGCTTGGGCAGATTCTGGCTACGGCACTGCATACTGGTATTTACTAATCAAATGAAAACCAAATATGGCTAGATTTAAAAATCATAATTTAAAGCATGAAATTTCATACATATTTGCTTTATTTTGCTTCCAATAATGTATTATTTCAGATCTGATGGTTTCATATTCTTAATCCGTACATAACTGGGAGCAAAACAGTGCAATGTCTATGAAATATCGTGCATTAAATAATACATGTGCGCTTGTGAGGATATCCATATCACATGAATTAGATGTGCTTACTATTTTTGAGATAATAAAATCGCCCTTTATCGAAAAAAGATGTGCATGCTATGGAGTTGTACAAGTGATTTGTAACGGTGTTACATTCATCTAGTATACTCCTACTTCTATATACAAATTGTGCATTTAAAATTCAGTTGGTAATTGTTATAATTGTCACTGCCACGACGGAGAAAGAGTTGGCGGCACAGTTACACTCTACACAAGAAGTTGAATGCGGGCGTTAACGTGGACGATGTTAAGGTGGGTGGCTCGTCTGATGAAAAAGACTGGTCAACTTAGGAGAGTATATTCAAGGAAGTCAAAGACTTATCGTATTACACTCGGTCATACTCAAGGGAATTAATTGAGAACAAAAAAAATAGGGTTCCTACTTTTATCTAATCGTGGCAGGATTAGAGGTGGCGTCCCTTACTGGTTGTGTCATGTTTCAGACTTCGTCTCACAGCTACTGATAGCTGAGTGTAACCCTTTATATGAGTAATAGAGATCTTGCTTTCTCCCACAAAATAAAAACAACAACTCATATAAACTCTACTCCACATGTTAATAAGATTACTAATATTGGTTTCCTGAGAGGTATGGATTGAAAAAAGCAGAAGGGGGTTTTGACTCCAAGGTAATAAGGCAATCCTTTTCTTTGTCATTTATTCTATTTCTTCCGCATCGCTAATGCGATGCGTACATACTGCTACTAATGAAATGAAAAGCCAAAGATGGCTGGATTTAAAAATGCTAATTTAGAGCGTGAACTTTCATAGCTTTACTTTGCTTATATTAATGTATTATTTCAGATCTGATGGTTTCGTATTCTTAATTCATACATAACCGGGAGCAAAATAGTGCAATGTGTACATGTGAAATATCATGCATTAAATAATACATGTGGGCTTGTGAGGATATCCATATCACATGAATTAGATGTGCTCACTATGGAGTTGTACACGTGATGTATGATGGTGTTCCATTCATCTAGTATACTTCTACTTCTATATACAATTTGTGTTATTTAAAATTCAATTAGTAATTGCTATAATTGTCACTACCACGAAGGAGAAAGAGTTCGCGGCACAGTTACACTCTACCCAAGTAGTTGAATGCGGGTGTTAACGTGGACGATGTTAAGGTGGGTGGCTCGTCACATGCCTACGTTCAGCTCCAGCCGTGCAAGAATCACCTCACCATCTTATGTTGCGCCACATTAATTCATGCAACATAGATGGCTATATATAAGACTGCTAGGCAGTGATGGATCCATAGGCCAAGAGAAGAAGGGCAAGGCAGAGAAAGTGAGCTGAGCTGCGGGCTGAGGGCAAGAGCAGTGTAGCAATGGGTGTGGGAGGTGTCGGTAACACGTTTGCTACGATCAATTCCACCCGATGCACCTCAAAATCCTGACCGGACGAAGCATCTTAGACGAGCTAGTGGATCTCTGTCGTGCACAACGCACGCTAGTGGTGTCGCGCCTTCCGATCTGCCTGCTCGGCCGCGCTGTGTGTCACGTCTTCCTCCACTAAATCAACCCCTCTTCCGTACGCCACTGGGTCATTCATTCCAGATGCGTCTTGTCTGGAGGTACCTCATCGCTAGCATGGAATGCGTGGATGTCTCACCGCCACTTCTTCGGACCTGCTAGCGTTCGTTCAGTTGTGACTCTGGCTGGGACGGTGCTAACAGATGTAGTCGACGGTAGGATTGGATAGACATCATCCCGGACTAAAGGAGTTCTGCAATTTTCAAACTCTACCCCCTCCCCCCCCCGGGGTATCGCCATTTCAGTTTTGGAAAAAACAAAAGAAAATGATAAAAACTTCAAAAATTAAAATCCTTCGAGATGTAGTTATGTTACTACATCTACTAGTTAGAAAAATTAAAAAATATAAATTTCGACATGTTTTGCAAAAAAAGTGTTATGAAAAAGTAAAACGGCTATAACTTTTGCATACGATGTCGAAAAAAACGTATAATATATCAAAATATTCAACACGAAAATCCGGTTCCGATTTCGACGGCCGTAGGCCGTTTTGGAACTTTTTAGAATCCTCAAATTCTAAAAGGAAAAAAATATCCTCAAATTTAAGTTTTTTTGAATTTTTGGTCAAACTGTGGTCAAACTACTTATTCAAGAAATATTAGTGTTACTAAATAATTATTGTTTTTTAGAATAATAGTTTCAAACTCAAACGGTGCTTCATGCTCAAGTTCAACTCCTAAGGGTTAATAGGATTGACAACTTACTATTGTCAGGAAAACAGCAAGTGCAGACTTGGAAACTAGGGGGAATAGAACTCGGAAGTTAAGCATGCTTAGGCTGGGGTAGTGAGAGGATGGGTGACCAGCCGGGAAGTTAGACGATTTGGAATGAGTGGTCCATACTTGAGCAGTGATGAGGGGTGATTAGAGATTAAATTGTCAAATAATTCAGAAATTTGAAAACAGGGAAAAAAATGGAAAAAAAATTCAAAATTTTCTTTGGAGCTCCAGACAGCGGGCACGTGGAGCCCCTTCTATCCCGGTTCGTAAGCGAACCGGGACTAAAGGTTTTGGGCTTTAGTCCCGACCTTTTTGTCCCGGTTCCAGAACCGGGACTAAAGGCCCGTTTTTTACTAGTGTCTAGTATACTCCTACTTCTATATACAAATTGTGCATTTAAAATTCAGTTGGTAATTGTTATAATTTTCACTGCCACGAAGGAGAAAGAGTTGGCGGCACAGTTACACTCTACACAAGAAGTTGAATGCGGGCGTTAACGTGGACGATGTTAAGGTGGGTGGCTCGTCACATGCCTACATTCAGCTCCAGCCGTGCAAGAATCACCTCACCATCTTATGTTGTGCCGCATTAATTCATGCAACATAGATGGCTATATATAACACTGCTAGGCAGTGATGGATCCATAGGCCAAGAGAAGAAGGGCAAGGCAGAGAAAGTGAGCTGAGCTGCGGGCTGAGGCAAGAGCAGTGTAGCAATGGGTGTGGGAGGTGTCGGTAACACGTTTGCTACGCGGGCGAGCAATTCCACCTGATGCCCCTCAAAATCCTGACCTGACGAAGCATCTCAAACGAGCGAGTGGATCATTGTCGTGCATAGCGGATGCCAGTGGTGTCGCGCCTTCCGATCTGCCTGCTCGGCCTCGCTGTGCGTCACGTCTTCCTCCATAAAATCAACCCCTCTTCCCTACGCCACTGGGTCATTCATTCCAGATTCATCTTGTCAGCTGTGCCGCTTGGCTAGCATGGAGTGCGTCCATGTCTCACCGCCACTTCCTCGGACCTGCTGGCGTTCGTTCAGCTACGACAAGCGACGGGTAGGGTGGCGGCTTGATGCTGAGAAAGAGTCAAGCATGGTTCATGTGTAAGTTGTAAGTTGTAGGAGAGTAGCCGAGTAGGAGTGAGCGTTGATGGGAAACGAACAACTTATGTGTGCTCTACCGCAATTTACTTGTTTGGGTTCACTTTCTGTTTTGTCGAGAAAGATAACTAGAGGAGGATAGAAAAGAGGAGCTACGTGGCTGCCTAGCTAGATCCAAGTCTTGATCCATCCAAGCTTCTAAGACATTTGACAGCATCGAGACAGCAAAAAAAATCTCAAGAGGTTTGTGCACGTAAGAGGAGAGGAGACAGGGTCTCCTCACTGACGCATCAAGTATTTAGTCCATAAGTATAATAATATGCCGATGAACTACAAATACAGTATCATCCATTATTTCAGGTCGAATTATTAGAGATGTACAAGGACCATATTTTCTGTTTTTTGCTTTGGCCGCGGAAGCAGAAACAAAGCATTGATTCGTGGGAACCCACTTATTATTTTTTTTTTGAAAAGGAGGACATACCCCCGGCTTCTACATCTGGACGATACATGTAGCCATTTTATTAATTATTCACAAAGACCTTACAGAGTAATACATCAGTATGGCTGAAGCCACCATCTTGGCAACCTGTCGCTACTCCTATCCCCTTAATGAAGGGGTGCCAAATGTCCGAGCCTAATACCAAATAGACATCGCATCAAATCCTAATATCTAAAGCCGGTTGCCCCAACCAAGCCACAATGCCGGGACTGGATCACACACCGGTCTGGCGCACTCTCAGAGGTCACCGCCATCGCCAACCACTGATCCATCTTTAGAGCAGGTACTAACACACCAACCTTGTCAGGCCTGCCGTCGACGCCACCATGGCGTGAGACAACGCCACCATCCCGCGCGTGTCCATCCACACGCGCCCATTACCGAAACCCCGCAGCGCCATATGCCGCCGTGATCCGCCGTGGGCCTCGCGGTAGATGTAACACCGCTCCTTCTCTTGTCACCTCCAGCCATCACTTGCTCCAAAACGATGCCCCAGGAGGGAAAGCGATACTGCGCCACGATTGCATGTCAAGAGGCAAGAATTTCACCGTGGCAAGATAAGATCGTATTTCCTCATAGCTCTGCTCTAGACACTAACTCCTCGTCAATGCAGTCATCTTTGTGCTTGGCCGGTACCTTTATAATCGATTCATATATCCCAATCCCTTTGAGGTGCCCATCTGTGTTCAGGTACTCGCCAATTCCTTTACTATGGAGTTGTACACGTGATGTTCTGACGGTGTTCCATCCATGTAGTATACAGCTACTTTTATGTAGTACAATTTGTGCTCTTTAAAATTCAATTGGTAATTGTGATAATTGCCGCTACCACAAAGGACAAAGAGTTCGCGGCACAGTTTTACTCTACCCAAGTAGTTGAATGCAGGCGTGAATGTAGATGATGTAAAGGTAGGTGGCTCGTAACAAGCCTTACGTTCAGTTCCAACCGTACAACATAAGGTAGGCGTGACCATCTTATTTTGCACCACATTGATGCAATGTATAGATGACTATATATAACACTGCTAGGCAGTGATGGATCCATAGGCCAAGAGAAGAAGAGCGAGGCAGAGAAAGTGAGCTGAGCTGCGGGACGAGGGCAAGAGCAGTGTAGCAATGGGCATGGGAGGCGTCAGTAACATGTTTGCTACTCAGGCCAGGAATTCCACCTGATCCAGCGCAAACCGCAGGCTGAGACAAGCGAGTGCATCTCTGTTGTGCACAACACATGCCTGGCGTGTCGTGCCTTCCAAGCCAGGCGTAGAAAGAAAGAGAACTCGAGGCGGAGAAAAAAGAGGACCTGTGTGGATCCAAGTCTCGAGATCCTTCCCAGCTTCAGCACGGTGTCTCACTGACAGATCAAAGTAGCGAGGAACCGCCGCACCCAGAAAAAGAACCGATGAACGACGGATGAAATGCCATCACTTATTTAAGTATACAGATGTCATTACTCGTACAATATGTGGAGGAACTATAGATGCAGTATCATGAATTATTTCACGTCAAATTATTAGAGATGTACAAGGACCGTATCTGTGGTTTTGCTTTGGCTGCCAGAGCAGAAACAGAACATGTATTTGTCCAAAACTTCTTCTGTGCTACAACTGCACGTCAAAGAGGCAAGATATCCGCCATGGCAAGATAAGATCATCTTTCCTCACAGCTCTGCCCTAGACTCCTCGTCGATGCCGTCATCTTTGTGTGTGGCCAGCGCCTTTATAACGGACTCATATATCCCAATTCCTTTGAGGTACTCATCTTTGCTCAGGAACTGCAAGACATGCACAAATCTTAAGTATTTGTAAAGAACATTGGTACTTTCTTGTGTATAAACGATAAAGGCATGGCCAATGTGTTGCTGTTTCAGTTGTCAGGTACTATATGTGCACGTTGATGCTTCTAGTTGTAAAGCTATGCTATTCTATACAATAAAGACAATAGAATTTTTCAGTAAGTTGATGGCTTGAGATATTTAAATGGAGCTTGGTGGCACACACCTCGTTATGATCATGAAGCAGTACTGGTGTGTTCGCCATAGGGGAAAAGCCGAAAGCTGGTATCCCAATTTCCCGGAAATAACGAGCATCAGTAGAAGCCGGAAATATCTCCGGCTTGCCAAGTTTGCCACCAGCTCTCCTCACAGATTCTTCAAACACAGGCCACCATGGGTTTGAGCTGTCAGCAATTGTCATGGCTGGTTTCCCTAACTTGTCAAGGACAGAGCCCTTCTGTTTGAACTGTCAAACAGACATCAACAAGAAACATGATTACAAACTTATGCACCATGTAATATTATACTTACAAGATTGCCGAAATTAAAATAAAAGGAAACTCTCAGCTGAACTGCTCCTTTGTTTTGCTCATCAAAATGTTACACGAACATTATTCGTTCACAAGCTTTTTTCATCTGCCTTCGCAAATTTTCGCCAATGCATTGCCTTTAGAGCATTTGTAGTAGGCACAAACTGAACAGCAATCAGCTTTCACCAATAGAAGTCCAGGCTTTAGTACACCAGATGAAATACTCCTATCTTACACTCTAACACCCTAGACAGTCAGAAAAAACACCCTCAACCCCCAGTACCCAATAAAAAGTAAGCTAATACAGACTAACACAGCAAACCTCAATAATTACTTCAACCCTTCAACTTAATCAATAATTACAAGATAATTAACCTTCTTCAGTTATTCTAGAAAACTTACTACCTTAATCTTGTGTTAGATATTTCTTTCTTTTTCATAATTTAACTAAAAGACAAATCAAAAAATTTACAGTCCACAAAAGGAATGACAAATTAACCTTTACAATTCAAGGCATGAGTAATTGCCCTGTCAAGAACATCATACCTCGAAGGTCAAGTTGCGTGAAGAAGGTGCCCATTCTTCAGCAAGACGCTTCTCTAGTGCTTCAGTATGAACACTAGGAGGGATTCGAATGTCAATTCCTACCTCTGCTTCAGATGGTTGTAGATTCATCACAAAACCCTGAAATAAGAGTGGGAATAGACTTTTTAACTGAAAACATGAGCCAATCAGGGTGAACTTGATGGCAAAGTGTTCTCCTTTTTGACAAAACTACATGACTAAGATAGCAAATAATTGCAATGAATTCAAGATGTTATAGTACATAAAAGCATCAAAGTCTAGATGATAATGATTGTGAACTCCGTGGTACATTTCTAAGTAAATGAACTTCAAGAAATGACTTATCTAAGTAAATGAACTACAAGAAATGACTTACAGTTTTCTGACTCGAAGAATGGACAGAACACAAAAGTATCAGGTTCTATGTAAATGTGATTAACTATGGTGATTCTAAAAAACTTGAGACATAACGTTACTGGCCAGCACCAACTAAGAAGAAAACAGGCCTTAGTAGTGCTGAAATCATATGGTCCTCTTTCTTTAGCAGGTGGGTTACCTATCTCATCACGCTACCAGACATGTCAGAGATTCAAAGACTAAACAAAATCAATACTAAACAGATATTGAGTATAGAATAAATAATTCCTAGTCAAAGGAACTGATTGTTCAATTTGAACAAACATCAAATATGAAACCTATGCACTGTGTCATCTGGAAATAAATTTTAAAATACGTAGGTTAATCAAGAAAAAGGACATCACGTTAGCAAATGAGCAGGCGATCAAGTACTCAAGCTGCTTATATTTTTAATTGATGTTGTGAAGGATCCAATAGCCATTCGTAAATTACACTTAGCACATTGTAAACAGGAACTTGAATAAACTAACCGTGGGTGTTGGTGTCCCAGCCTTCAAGTACGCAAAATTCACCGATACAACATCCCCTTCAGCTTTCTCTCCGGACTTAACCAAATCAAACTGAGCTGTCCGGAACCTCCGAAGAGCCTCCACACTTTTCATTAAATTCTCCATTGCGCTACCATCATACAACTTTGCACCATGCCCTGGAGCTCCCTTTGCTTTAATAGTAAGCCACCAAGGACTACGCTCTGCATAGAACACCCGGTACTCCTCCCCAGGGGATGCAAGCCCCTCATCAAGAACCAATCCCACATTCAGCTCCTTGAATTCCTTCGATGCAACAAATAGCTCAACACCCTCATGTCCTCCAATCTCCTCATCGGGAACAAATATAATATATATGTTCCGATCTGGGACAAAGCCCGCATTACGGAGATGCCGAATGGCTTCAAGATACTGCATCCCCACACACTTCATGTCCTACATTCATGAACCACAGCGAAGATCTATTAGATAAGATAAACATGTAGAAGTGACAGCTTATCACACCACATTGTAACTTTTAGCAGTCTCGCAGAGTTTGTGAAGGTCACTCGGATGGATCATGCATATCGAGCTATACATACAATCTCAATGCAGCTAAATACTGGACTACAAAGGGAAAAAAGCAATTTTAAGTAGTGCAATTCATATATTTTAGGTAATATAGGTTGCAAAGAATTAAGTGCACATGGAGTATAGATCTCTACAACTACAGTGAATCTAGTCACAACTCACAAGTTAATAACATCATCAATAGCGACAAAAGAGAACACTGATTGGATTCAGTGCTAAAAAATCACTTATTAGTCAAGTTACAGACCACGAATCATGCCCAAAAAGATTAGAGATGGATAGATTACTCAAGCATGCTCGTCGATGAAAGAACACTCAAATCATATATTGGCAACCAAGACGCTTGCCTGTGATATAACAGAGACTGCACACGGCCTAAAGCAGTTATCCTTCGTGTTATTTGTAGTCTACACATTATATGATACAGTACAGTAGTATATCCTTAATAGCAGCCCAAACGAAACAAGTAAAAAAAAATCGCGGCTGAAAGCAATCTTGCCTGGGAGCCGCGCGCGTAGATGCGACCGGATGCCTCGTCAAGAGTGGCAGAAAGAGGCGCGTGCTCCCACTTCTTGGGCTCCGACGGCACGACGTCGGTGTGGGAGTTGAGAAGAATAGAAGGAAGCGACGGCCGCCGCCCGGGCCACCGGAGCAGCAGCAAGGGCTTGCCGGCGGCGAACTCCAGCGTCCGCGCCTCAAGCCCGACAGCCGCCGCCTGGTCCCGGAGGAAGGCCACCGCCGCGGCGTAGTCCGGCGTCGGCTGCGCCGTGTCGATGTGGAGGTACTCCTGGAACCGGGATACAGCCTCCGCGTCCGACGACGGCGAAGCGGCCGCGGCGACGGATAGGAGGAGGAGGAGTGGGAGGAGAATCTTGGTGAGTCCAGCCATGAGAGGAATCCGCATCGAGCCCTCGCTCCCCCTGACGAGAAAGGGTGCGAGGTCGTGGCGATGAGTAGGGAGAGCGGCGGAGACGGGAGTTGGACTCTGGAGTTGTTGGTGGTGACGGCGGGGAGCCACTGGTGCTGAGACGGTAATCATCAAGGCATCAACTGACGTGGAATAGTTGTACTTCCTCTATAAACTAATATAAGATCTCTTAGATCACTAAACAGAGTGAGTACTACTGTATTTTGCGACAACGACAAAAATTTCTTCTTTTATCACAAGAATATAATTCTGAAAACTAGCTAGAAAATGGAAAGCTAAATTGAGAATGTTTTTTTTGGAGAAAATTGAGAATGTTTTGGGTACAAGAATCTTGAATTGATTACCGAGATGCATGTTGTTATGTGAATTAGGAGTACAAGGTTTGCTCCCAGGACGCGCCTGAGGGCGATAGCAAACCCTAACCTATACTATCTTCGTCCTGGTTTATTGGTCTTTTTTGTATTTTGCGTCAAATTTTGACTTTACATTTGACTAACGAAATGTTAATGCGTGTCATAAAAAATAATATCATTGGAAACTATATTCAAAAACGAAATCACCGATATAATTTTTGGTAACATGCATTAATATTTTGTTAGTTAAATCTATAGTCAAAATTTGACATAAAATACGAAGGGAACCAATAAATCAGGACGGAGGTAGTAGCTATCCGCACCACCACACACACACCCAAAATCCGATGGACCTGGTGCAATCACGTGTGAATTTGGTGCATTGGGGCGGTGGCCTCCCGTGGGCTATGCCACGTGTGGTGGTGACAGATCGCTTCGGTGGCGAGGTTTTCAGAGGGGGAGCTCCACTTCGCAGCGTGATTCCGGCTTGGGCTGGTCCGACTCAAACATGGTGGGGATGGTCGTGTGCTCATTATCGCTTTCGCCGTCCTCCTCTTGTGGCTTCTCAGTCCCTGACTACTAGACGCAGTCTTGGTTGGCTTGGATAGATCGCTGAGTGAGCAGCGACGTAGGGGTTACCCCGGTGGTTATCCGGATGATTGGCTTGGGATCCTTGACGACGGTAAGAGGGCCCTTGCTGGGTTTTTGAAGGTGCTCATAGCATCGAAGGTACCCGGATTAACACCTTCCTGGCATGGTCAGGATGGCGATGTCGACGCCCTTGGTCGGCGCAACCTCCATGGAGGCACCGTGCCACTATTGACGATGCCCACAATCGAAGCCTTGACGCCGCCCAAATAGGACAACTAAGAAATATGATCCTCATAATTTATGTTTGCCACAGGCTACCTATTGATTGAGTGGATAAGCCTAAGCTTCGATAACGCGGCGTCCGCCAGTGTATTATCCTTCTCCTTGCCTAGAGGTAGCCACAACTGAAAGAAAGAGTTGGTTCTGAAGATATACTCAGCTGGTTGGTCAGAGATGATTCTCCCAATTGCAAGCTTATTATGCATGACGCAAAAGGGTCCAAGATTGAGTTATAAAGGCACGCCAAACAACTCTACGTTGGGCCCCACGCAAAGTGTAAACCATATCAGCGAAACTGTTACAAGTTTGGGGTTCCAAGAGAATGCCAAGCTCTCATGGACACAACTCCAGAAGAACTTGGCAACGAGGCAAGAAAACATAATATGGCTGACATCTTCCGGTGCACCGCAAAGAGCACAATTGCCATCACTCAGCCCGTGTCGTCTACAAATACCGGAGGCATGGGAAGTCTGTCATGTAAGTCCTACCAAAGAAAGACATTAAGTTTTACCAGAATAGCTGCTCCGCAGACAAGTTTGGTATGCATAGTTGAGGGACTATGTGATAGTTTGGTGTAGATAGATTTGACCAAAAACCTACCTGAAGGCTCAAGGTCCCAAAAGATTTCTTCTGACCCCTCATACAAATGGAGCTCGGTGATACTCCTTTTTAATTCATCCACAAGGAATCAACTTCCTGAGGCGTAAGGTTACACTTGAACATGATGTCAACATTGTTATTGCTCAATCATTACTGGACCATAACCTCGCGGTCATGGCAATCACCAATTTTTCTGAACGAAGGGGAGTCGCCTACCCTTTTGTTCTCTATTGGAAAAGGCAACGTCTAGAAGACGCTTAGGCGCTAGGCAATGACCAAACGCCTTGCCTAGGGCATAAGCGAAACTCTAGGCATGGCAAGAAATAAATTATTCACTCAAGTGAGAATCATGCCACATTGTACCTACATGCCAAATTGGGAATCTTTCAATTACAATAGTTGGTAGTTTACTCATCCTCACTTATATTCTCTAAATAGATATTAATACACATATAATATCCCAAATACAATTTAATAGTCAAAATTGTATGTCCACCTAAGTTGCGCCTTGGGTGCTAAAGCACCACCTAGGCGCTAGGCGAAGGTCATCCGCCTCGCGTACGCCTAGCACTTTTTTCCATCCTTAGATCAAAATCTTGTACCGCCGCATCTTTGATACTGAATCTCGTGCACAAAGCAATAAATCATAACCAAACTTTTGGTTCCCATTCCAAAAGGGGACTCAAACTTGGTCGCCGAGAAAACTGACGAGTTGGGAAACATTTCACCTTGAGAATTCTTGTGAGAGACTGCAAGGGTTTTGCCTAAGTTCACACCTCTGCTTTATGAGGACCTCCTCGTTCATCACTTTTGAATCAATAATGCCTGCCTGACCATGTGTTAATTACTCTTGTTTCACCTCCCTCCCTCCTAAAAAATATTGCATGCACCTTATCGAACTAAGCATGCAATCCATCTGCTGAGAGAAACATGGCCATCACATAAGAAGAAATGACCAAGAGGGAAGCATTGGAGAAAATGAGATGCAAACCATAATTCACATGAATTTTCCTTGTCAAGGTTCGACTCTCTTCGCAACCTTGTCGGCCAGGGGCTTCAAATCTAATATGCATAGATTTTTGTTGCTTCTTGGGAGCCAATTAAGAGATAGGAAAGTCATTTGACTTACAGTTCAGAGGATTGACAACGGCCCATTGATGAGTGTTATTTTTACACGCCTCTAACCCGAGTTTAAACCAAAATATTCATTAAAACCGAGATATTCACTTTGATATTGCTACTAATGACTAATGAATGCAAATGATTCCAAATATCCAATCTTTATTTTGTTTCCATAGGAAATGGGTTATTTATGGACGAAATCAAGCCAATACATGCAAAGGAGTAAAGTGAATATATAGGAGATCAAGTGGGAGGCGCACCATAGGAAACAAAGCAAAAGATGGCCTTCCATACGACCGCACCCACTCGTATGGGCAGTCGTATGGTGTGGCAACCATGACGTCTGATCACCTGAACAATCTTTATAAAGGGGTCGACGCCAAATGAATAACAAAACATCGCATAACAAGCCAGTCTTCGTCATCCTCACCATAGCCATCTCCATCAACCCTAGCCGCCACCATTTCCCATCTCCATAGCCACAACCGTCACCACCACCATAGTTCTGAACAATCTACTCATACATGTAATCGTGTATCACACACGACATCCACTGTAAGACATATTATCAATCAATCTTCATGGTGTGTTCTTGATGTGTTCTTCGTGCGATCTGATATCTATGTGTGAGTAGTTCGATAAGGGGGTTGAGGCAAGAGCCTTGCAACCTGATGTATTTGTTGGAGGGATCAATGGAAGTACTTTTAATTAACATCTTGTATGTGTAACATAATACTGTTCTGTAGTTGTCTCTTGTATCGTTCGTGTCCTTCATCCCTGCAGGTAACCAGGGTCATGGAGAATGAGCCACGGAGAGGCTAAGGGCAGGGAGACCACGAAGTGTTATTCCGAACACCAGTGACAGAAAGGTTTAGTACAGATCCTATCCTTGGGGCTCCAGGAGGTGTAGTCATCAAACGCCCAATGCTTTTATCTGGTTATTGCAATCTTAATTATCGAGGCAACCCCGCGCGACGGATAGGGCCTTCAGTTGGACAACTGACTCTTGATGCAGGATGCGTGCCGGTCAAGATGTAATTTGGACACATCCCCCACTTCGATATGTAACAAGCACATCTTGATGGATGACTTCCAGAGCACAAGTTAATATCATTTCTAGTCCCATCACAAATATATGGTTAGAAGCATAAGTCCTCGTATCCATGCCTATTTTCATTATAAGTGTTTTCAATGTCAGCTTGATTTACAATACAGTCAAAAGCTGGAATTAATTCTCTAGCAAAAGCTTGTTTGATACCTTAGCTTAAAGGGCACCTTCCTCTCGTGGGTTTGATAACTCAGGGTCACCTCTGGGGGAAAAGGCGAGAATCCTTTATGCTCCATTTTTTATCACTAAAGGAAATAATCACCCATCCTTCATCGGTCATCATACCCACGGACACCACCTCGCATTTATAGAAATTGTTTTTTAGCCTTGACATGACCTCGAAGCAAAGCAAAAGAAGTTTCACTGAAGTGATGTTAGCCTGGTCTGGCTCAAAAAGCCACATCATGTCAAAAGCGAAAGTACCTGTAATTAATTAGGTGAAAGGCAAAATTCCAATGACAAATGTTTATAATAAGAATGCAATGTTTATAGGGAACAATAGCAATAACCGCTATGATAAAGGATGTTAAACAATGACAATCACGTCAACACCAACCTATGGTAAAACCAAATACGATGGCATTGTTGTAAAGGGCACATACATTGGCTCATATGCAACTGTATTTCTAGGAATTACTGATTCAACATCACTTGAAGCTCTGGCCTATTGTGAGGCGTTGTCTATAGACTCAGACCCGCTACTCCATCACTCGAGAATTGGTTCTGAATACAAGTTGCTCCTTTGTGCATGAAGACCGACCATCAAACAAGGAGGCCCACAATTTAGACACACTTTGTCTTTGTCTGAGGGAAGTCATGTTTGACACTTAGGGCCTTGCCAACGCACTGCGCCAAACCTGATGCCCCATTGTCCACCTAGGTTTGGATGCCATGCTATAGAAAAAGTGATAGTCCTGCGGGTCCTGGTGTGTCTTGCACAGGAGGCGGCTGCTCAATGCGAGAAAGCAAGAATACGAGAGGAGAGGGAGGAAAAGGTGAGGGAAAACAAGTTGAGAGAAGGACATGTCTACTCTTGTGAGCTCAACATGGTCCCAAGAGGTGAGAGAAGGAGATGGAAACAAGAAGGGAAAGAAGATGATGTTGGGTTCCACAAAAGGGTGTCCTCAGGTTTTGCGTTGGGTGAAACAAATTTAGTTGGTGGACTCATTTTCTTGAGCCTAGATGGCTAGTCTGGGGAGTGCTGCTACCATAATTCATGCCATTATAACCTTATGACCTCATTATTGTAATTATTGATCAATAGAAATAAGGGCATCTCCAACGCCGACCCCCAAACCGGACATCGTATCCGCCCGTGGACCAAGGGGTACCAGTCCGCGGACATGGATACGGGAGCCGGCCATCCAACTATAGCCGCAAATGTCTGAAGACATTTTGAATGAAATTTAACGGAAATAAACAAATTTGATGCATATTTAAACAAACCAAACGATTTTGATTCATATTTAGACAATTTTTACATCAAACCAGTTGCTTTTCATCTAAACGAGAGCAAATTCATTACATTTCAACATATTTCAATTAAAATGTACTCTAAACCTAGTCTAAATGACCACCGGCGCTCGTTCCCCATGTCCGGCCGACCATGAGCCCTGGGAACTGAAGCTCCACCTCTGCAGCCTGCAAGCGGCTAATTGGGCGACGATGATGAGCTTGCCATGCTTAGCTTCAATGGGAGGGGAGGAGCGGTGGCCTTCCTAGGACCCGAGCGTCGGCGGCCTCCCATGATATACTCTTCCTCGCTGCTGGCGGCATCCACGGACGTGATGGCTTTGTCGTCATGGCGGTAGGGCATGGCCGAGGGGGAGCTGGTGCCATCGTCCTCGTCCTTACCATGAACTTCATCCACCGCCTCGTCGATCTCCTTGAAGGTGGATTCTAACTCCGCATGATGGACGCGGTACCGCCAGCGGTCACGGCGGATGTCATGGGCAGAGCGGTAGGATTGGAGCAGCATCTCCTGCTCATCCATGTCCATGTCTACCATGATGCTCGTGCTGGGGATGAGTTGCTCCTCTGCGCGTCGGTGCTCATCGAGGAGGCGGAGGTTGTAGGCCTGGTCGGCCTGCGCCTACCCGAATGTGGCTTCCCGCTCTGCCAACTCCATGTCAATGTAGTGAGCACGGGCCTCGCCTCTAGTGATGCCAGCATGGGCCGGTGACGATGGTGGTGCTGAGTCGTCGTTGACCACCGCTTCCATTAGGGCATCCGCAATGCTCGCATTTGGTGAGCTCGTCCATCTGCTGGCCTACCAGCCGATTGGAAGGTGGCGATCTCCTTCTTCTGCTCGGATGAGAGGTTGTACCAAAGGGCTTTGGAGCTCGAGAAGGCCATGGCGTGCGTGGTGCCAAGAGGAGATAGGGAGCGGAGGAGGTTGGATGTAGCTGTTGTCGGGCCTGAAGTTTAAATAGCGGGCAGATGGCAGGGCAGGCGACGATGTGGTTAATGGTGGGCGGTAGACGGACGGACGTTGGCGTCGGAGCAGGTTCCTTGGCAACCTCACATGTTTAATGTATAAAGGTGGACGGATGGACTATCATTTGAACATGGAGCAGACGCATGCAGCGGGAAGCCACGAGGGCAAGGCTCTCGGTTGGCGCACCGCTTCAATGCCGGAGTGAGGTGAGAGGTGGCATCCGCTCTAGGCTGGCATAAATGTGACACTGACCGCTTTGGGAAGGAAAGGGAGTGGGCGAGGGAGAGGAATTGATTGGGCCAGGTTGTCGGACGCTTGCATGGCAGCGGCCGGGACGCCCACAAAGCCCCCTCCCCCGGTTTGCTTCTGGTTTGCGAGAAAAAGGACGTTTGGACCGCCGAGCGGATCGATACAAGACCGTGCTAGATGGACAAACACGTCCGAACCGTGTGGCCCGAACGATTGCAGGCGATTTGAGGGTCCGCGTTGGAGATACCCTACATGTGCTTACACTAAAAAGAACTAGATATATCATAAGATAATGAAAAGAATGAGCATATGTTTGTTACATATATCACCATTTTAGTTCACCATGGATCAGCATAGACGAGTTCTGCTGATGATTCTTTGAGAATTTTGCTTCCACCTATGGGCAAAGGGGAATGTATCCGGTGCAACCACACTTCTGGTGATACCAGTGCATCGGGTGAGATAGTAAAAAAAAATTAAATCAGAAAACAAATCTAGCACATTGACACAACATCAATGTATGTTGTCATAAAATTTCATATCAAAATTCAAAACATTTTTTAAGATGCAAAAATTACAAATTTTACGTCAATGTGATAATGGGCCAAATCTAAAAGCCCAGCTTAATGTTATGTACCGTTCAATGTTGAATTTCTCATTTTTGTTTTCCAAGCTATGTTTCTAATTTTTACATAAAATTTTGTGACGACCTACATTAATATTGTGTGAATGTGCTAATTTTTTTAGAACTTTTTAAACATTTTAAAATATGCAACGTGAGTTCGGTGCACCAGATATTCTGCCAGGGGCAAAGTCAGATAAAGCTTATATATATTGGCTATGAAATACCACTTCATCCGTTCCAAAATATAAGGTGTATTTTATCTGAAAATTCAAACTTATATATGTTTGACCAAGTTTATAAGGAAATTATCAAGATCTACACTATCATATTAGTAGAATTAGATTCATCAAGAAATATATTTTTACATTATGCTCCCTCCGTCCCATGATATAACATCGTTTCTCCAGCTAACAGCTTGAAAAAGATCTTACATTGTGGGATGGAGGTAGTAATTATTTGTTATGTAGATGTTGATAATTTTCGTACAACTTTGATCTAGGGCTAGCTCGGTCCCTGGTTCCTCCCACAGGAAACCTTTCCTTATGTCAGTATGTTCATTTCTATTTTAGAGTTCATAACCACGGGATTTTGTGTGCAGAGTACAAGGTAATTAACAACATCCCATTGATTATCCTTTATTTCACATAACAAAAATAATTTTCTCGTTGTATCGTGATGTTTTTATGATTGTCATGTTTCAATGTTATCTGATTCTTATTCATATTATAGTACTCTCTCTGATCCATATTAATTGACGGCTTTAGTATAACTTTGTACTAAAACAAAGTCAATTAATATGGATCAGAGGGGGTAGCATAATTTTAGTACATTGATTTGTGTGTTAAGTTCAAATTTCTTTCTTGAAAAATGTCGCAGCCAAGCAACTGTAGATTTCTAAACAATAAAGTTGACATTTTATGTGATGCCCCCGATTCAATCATACACACAAATGTGTACGATCAAGATCATGGACTCATGAGAAGATATCACAACACAACTCTAGACACAAATTAAAATAATACAAGCTTTATATTACAAGCTAGGGGCCTCAAGGACACGAATACATAAGCTCAAATACAAACGAGTTAGCGGAAGCAACAATATCTGAGTACAGACATAAGTAAACAAGTCTGCCTTAAGAAGGCTAGCACAAATATCAACGATGATCGGAAAGGCAAGGCCTCCTGCCTGGGAGCCTCCTAACTACTGCTGGTCGTCGGCTGCCTCCACGTTAGTAGTAGGCACCCTCGGGATAGTAGTAGTCGTCTGTGGCGACATCTGGCTCCTGGGATCCATCATCTGATCGCAACAATCGGGGATGGGGGGAAAGAGGTAGCAAAGCAACCGTGAGTACTCATCTGAAGTACTCGCAAGACTTACATCAGATCTATGCTAAGTATGCATCGGTATCGATGGAATGGGGCTGTATCTTTGGACTGAACTGCAAAAATGCCAGAATAGAGAGGAAGGCCTAGCCTGTCGAAGACTAGCATCTTGCAGCGTCAGAAGAGATAAGAGTATCATATCATAATAGTAGTAAGTATGTTGTAGCATTAGTGCCCAGAGATCCTTTCTCGACTCCCTGCGAGAAAGCAATCCGGGAGCCATCATATCCATTTCACATCTCCATTAACTAGTTCTAGTTATATCGATCGGGATACAACTCCGAGAGTCCGTTACCGTGGACACGGCTATTCGAAAAGATATACTTCCCTGCAGGGGTGCACCAACATACCCAACACGCTTGATCAACTCCGGCCGGACACACCATCATGTCATGACCGGCCTCGGCCGATTAACACGCTGTAGTCCTACCTAGGCTCAACAAAGAGGCCAGCACGCCGGTCTACATCCTAAATGCGAAGGGGTCATGGGCCAATCATCCTTTGCAATCCTGCGCTTTGCGAGGACGACCGGATCAGTCCTGGCTACCTCCTTATACAAGGCAGGTGCTTACGCGGACCACCCGGGCGCGTGCCGCTAAACCACCGATGCCAGTGAGCTTTCAGAAGAAACGTACGACGCAGGGTGCCCATACTTATTCCCGCGTGGTGGTCAGTTCGAAAAGGCCAGAGGCCTACTCAGACAACATATCCAAACCGTTAGTCTCTTGGGAGCACGCGGTAACGATCAATGACCCACGATATGTGGTCCCGTCGCCCCGTCTCACGGACTTACGACAAGGGCTAAGAATGCCCGACCGTGTCGCGTAGTTATCTCGCGGGTACACTCCAGGTCAACCCGACTTCACATCACTCGCGGGTACCCCTCGGGGCCGACCCGATGTCATCATGGTTCTGTGGTAAGTCAAAGTAACCGTGTGTCCAAAACACCAAAGGGGAATCCGAGGAATCACCCTCGATGGGTTCCACTTGATGTAACCGTCAAGGTGAACTAAGGAGGAATCACCCTCGATGGTTCACTCTTGATGGGTTGCACGACAGAGTAGCTATCGGATAGTGGTGAAGGAGGAATCACCCTTCGTAGACCACGGCCGATTAACTACACTACAGAGGTCTCATCAGAAGTGCTATACGAGGTATCACCCTCGGCACTTGATAGTAACCCTGAGGTGTCGTAAAACTAAGGGGGTGTGATGTGCTGTGTTGGGCCCTGGATGTCGATCACATTGATCGAGTCATCGGTCATAAGGCGGGGGCAATAGGGACAAGGTGAGGGGTCACTGATGGATCACTAACCAAACTATACTAAGCAGTTTAGGATAAGCAGGTAAGGTAACAATTGCAGGTTACAAAATCAGGTTATGCATCAGAATATGATCAATCAAATACAGTAGCAAAATCTAATGCAAGCATGAGAAAGAAGGAATGGGTGATATAGGAATGATCAAGGGGTTTTTGCTTGCCTGGAAGCTCTGTTGAGAGTGGCTGATCGTCAGGGGTGTAGTCGTAGTATGGAGCAGCGTCAGCCTCGGTGTCTACCAGAGAGAAAGGGGGAAGAAACAATAAATATAAAGCAAACAGATGCATCATGATGCATGACATGACCAAATGCAGTGCTAGGGGTGTTCTAACGCAGTACTACATGTTTGCAGACGAAGAGGGAAAACATCTGGGGATGTTCTCCTGACGTTTGGCATTTTTCGGACAGATAAAAGAGAGGGGACGGTTCCATATTCATCATGCTAGAGGCATATGACGGATGAACGGATTGCATATTCGGTTTCGTTGGATTTTTCTGAGCAACTTTCATATATAATTTATTTTCATCTGACTTATGGATTATTTTATATTAATTTTCAAAGTTTTAAACATTTTGTGAATTATTATTATTTAAATTAATTCAAAAATAGAATTATTGCATCAGCATGATGTCATCCTGACGTCAGCAGTCGACCCAGCCAGTCCAGGTCAAACCTGACAGCTGGGTCCTACCTGTCATTGATAGTGGGGCTAACAGAGGGTTAGTTTTAGCTAATTAGTTTAATTAGTAGGTGGGACCCATCTGTCAGCGACTAATCTAATTAGCAGATTAAGTTTAAGATTAAATTAATTTAATTAAACGCGGGGCCCCACATGTCAGTGGCACAGCGTTGCTCAGTCAGCAAGTTGACTGGGTCAACATGGTCAAACAGGCTCAGCGGGGCCACTGGGGTCCACCCGTCAGCGACCCAGGCGTGGCCTAGGGCGGCCATGTCGGCGGGCGGCGTCGGAGTTGCGTCGGCGAGCTCAAAACACAGTGGCACGCG
The DNA here is from genome assembly GCA_011799875.1 of Thinopyrum elongatum. Lineage (NCBI taxonomy): Eukaryota > Viridiplantae > Streptophyta > Magnoliopsida > Poales > Poaceae > Thinopyrum > Thinopyrum elongatum. The sequence continues at coordinate 278,943,662 of CM022303.1, forward strand.
CGTGAGGGGGTCGGGATCCGTTTGTGCTGGGCTAAAACGGGTGTGGTCGGTGCCATTCGAATGCGGACGGCAAGCGACGCCGAATGGTGGCGGTCGCAGCGGCTAAAGCAGCTGGAGTTGACGCCGGCGATGGCGTGCAGCGGCGGACGGGGCCGGAGCTTATTGGGCTCATAGGCCCGAGCTCGAACGGGAGCAACTAAACGTGCGGGCTGCACCACAAGGGTGCTCTGAGCACGCCGGCGTGCTCAGACGCCCACGAAAGTGACCGCAGCGTTGGTAGCAAAAGCGATGGCGGTGAAGAGCTACGGTCATGGTGGCCGAGGCAACTAGGGGGTGCACGCGAGGTGGCGGAGAGAGGGGAAAGGTGGCGCGGCTCACCTAGGAGCACACGAAAGGCTCGGCGAGGGCACGAAGCGCAGGGGGCGGCGAACTCGACGCGGCGGAGCTCGGTAGTCGAAGGTTGAAGACGACCTTGTTCTGGGCATTGCGGTGGCGCTGAGCTCGAACCAGCGGTCGGGGACGACGAGGGAACTCGGGGAAAACTCCTCAGGGCGCGGGGGCGACGGCGGGCACGAGGACGAGGGCGGCCATGGCGATGGGCGGTGGGGCGTCGCGGATCTGGAGGAGGGGAGAGAGAGGGAGGAGAGCGAGTGGGAGAGGAGTCCGAAGGGGCCGTGCTGGCCTTCTTATCCACTTGGCAGCGCTGTAGCGGCGCGGAAGAAGGCGGCGAGCTGGCTCGCCGGCAACGGCGTGACGCGGTCGGGCGAACAGGGGGCGGGGGAGGAAGACGACAAGAGGAGGAGAGGTGAGGTGGGCCGGGCCGATTCGGGTGGCTAAGGTCCAAGGGAGCCCTTTCCCCCTTTTTTCTTTTTCTTTTTTAGAACTTCTATTTTCTATTTTATTTTTGTATTATTTTAGTTTTATAAAAATATAAAACTAACACCTAAATTAGCATTATAAATTAGGCCACTGCCACAATTAATTTGGCACTTAGGTAAAATATATTAGTATTTTATAATTTAAAAAGCATTTAAATTATTGTTTAGGCCATTGTTTTAATTATTAAAAGGCATTTAAACACTTTATAAAAATGTTGGTCACCACCATAATTAGTTATGGATTATTTGACACATGATGAACATTTTAGTTTCCATGTTTGAGAAATTTAATTATTTCGCTTATTATATGAGTTTGAATTTAAAAGGAATTTGAAATGAGATGGAATCAAAGATGATTATGTGTTGTTTAGGAAAATGATTAGCTTAATCTCAGAGGTTACTGTTGCTCATAATTATAGGGGTGTTACAACTCTCCTCCTCTAAAAGAAATTCTCGTCCCGAGAATTAAGAGGTAGAAGGGAAAAGATCAGGGTATGTAGCACGGAGGTTATCCTCGCGTTCCCAAGTGGCTTGATCTTCAGTATGATTTGACCACTACACCTTAAGGAACTTGGTAACCTTCTGGCAGGTTCAAGGTTTAGCTTCTTCGAGAATGCGGATCGGATGCTCTTTATAAGTGAGATCATCTTGCGCTTCAATCAATTCCGGATCCACTTCACGCTCTGGGTCCTTGAAGCAACGACGAAGTTGCGACACGTGGAAGACATCATGGACGTGGGAGAATTGAGGTGGCACCTCCAATTGATAAGCCACCAGTCCACGACGGGCGAGAATGCGGAAGGGACCAATGTAGCGAGGAGCTAACTTGCCCTTGACTCCGAACCGATGAGTACCTCTCAAAGGAGTGACACGCAGATAGGCTTGCTCACCAGGTTGTTAGGTTGAACCCCAGTGTTTATGGTCATAATTGCTCTTCTGGCGGGACTAAGCCGCCTTGAGATTATCCCTGACAATGCGGACTTGCTCTTCAGCTTGTTGGATAATGTCTGGACCAATGAGCGTCCGTTCCCCAGTTTCTACAGAGGGGTTCGACACTTACGTCCATATAGCACTTCGAAGGGTGCCATCTTCAAGCTGGCTTGAGAGCTGTTGTTATAAGAGAACTCAGCATAAGGAAGAGATTCTTCCCACTTCTTACCGAAAGAGATGACACAAGCACACAACATATCTTCAAGGATTTGATTGACTCGCTCGACTTGGCCTTGGGATTGGGGATGATAAGTAGTGCTCCAGGTAATATGAGTTCCCATTGCCTCTTGGAAACTATCCCAGAACTTCGAGGTGAATAAACTGCCATGATCTGAACTGATCTCGTTCGGAATGCCATGGAGAGTCACAATTCTGGAGATATACAAGTTTGCTGATTGACTAGCAGTGATTGTCTCCATGACTGGCAGAAAGTGAGTAACTTTTGAGAATTGGTCGATGACGATAAAGAAAGCATCGCTACCCTTTTGTGACTTGGGAAGGCCAGTGATGAAGTCCATCTGAATCTTACCCCATTTCCATTCAGGGTTCGGGAGTGGTTGCAGAAGTCCAGCCGATTTATGATGTTCTGCTTTGACACGATGACAAACGTCACATTCTTCGATATATCGAGCAATGTCTTGCTTCATCTTAGACCACCTGTACTTCTGACGAATGTCTAAGTACATCTTGGTACTTCCCGGATGAATAGAGAGAGGGGTGTCATGTGCTTCTTTCATCACCTTCTCAGTCATAAGCTCAAATCGGGGTACCACAATACGATCACTGAAGTACAAGGTACCATCTTCAGCAAGTGAGAAATCTTTGGCTTTCTCTAAAGCAAGATCCTGTTTCATCAGATCAACTTTAGCATCTTTGGCTTGCGCAGACTTAATAGCTCTCAGAAGAGTTGGATCCAAGACAAGGTTATTCAGAGAACCCTGTGGAACTATTTGAAGGTTCAATTTGCAAAGTTCTTCATGAAGGCGGGGTTGAAATTTATGAACCATGTGGTTATTGCAATAAGACTTGCGGCTTAGGGCGTCGGCCATGACATTAGCCTTGCCAGGGGTATATGATATACTGCAGTTATAGTTAGTAATAGCTTCCATCCATCACTGCTGACGGAGGTTCAGATCTGGCTGAGTAAACAAATATTTCAGGCTCTGATGATCGGTGAAGATCTCGCAACGATTACCAAGAAGGTAATGTCGCCACATTTAGTGCATAGATAACCGCAGCAAGCTCGAGGTCATGAACTAGGTAGTTCTCTTTGTGAGGGCGCACTTGACGAGAGGCATAAGCAATCACCTTGCACTCTTGCATTAGGACACAGCCTAATCCTTGACGAGATGTGTCGCAATAGATGACGAAATCCTTCTAGGAATCTGGAGGAGCAAGCACTGGGGCAGAAGTCAGCTTGTCCTTGAGTGTCTGGAAACTTTCCTCACACTTTTCTATCCATTCGAACTTAACGCCCTTGTGAAGCAGACTAGTCAGTGGCTTGGCGATCTTGGAGAAGTTCTCGACAAAATAGCGGCAATAGCTGGCGAGTCCGAGAAAGCTTTTGACTTGCTTGACATTCTTTGGGGGATTCCAATCAAGAATGGTCTGGACTCGCTCTGGGTTGACGGCAATACCATCCTTGGAGATCACATGACCAAGGTAGGTTATTTCGGGTAGCCAGAATTCACACTTGGAATACTTGGCATAAAGTTGATGCTCTTGAAGCTTTTCCAGAACTAGACGAAGATGTTCAGCATGTTCTTCTTTATTCTTGGAATAAACAAGGATATCATCCAGATAAATGATACGTCTTCAACGTATCTATAATTTTTTATTGTTCCATGCTATTATATTATCTGTTTTGGATGTTTTATATGCATTATTATACTATTTTATATTATTTTTGGGACAAATTTATTAACCTAGAGCCCAGTGCCAGTTTATGTTTTTCCCTTGTTTTTCAGTTTTATAGAAAAGGAATATCAAACGGAGTCCAAATGGAATAAAACTTTTGAAATGATTTTCTTGGACCAGAAGACACCCAGCAGACTTGGATATGAAGTCAGAGGAGTCCCGAGGAGGCCACAAGCCAGGGGGCGCGCCCTAGGGGGGGGGGCTGAGGGCTTGTGGCCCCCTCGGAGCTCCCCTAACCCTAATTCTTCCTCTATATATTCCCAAATATTCCCAAACGACTAGAAGCGTCCACCAAAATAATTTTCCGCCATCGTAACCTTCTGTACCCGTGAGATCCCATCTTGGGGCCTTTTCCGGCATCCTGCCGGAGGGGGATTCGATCACAGAGGGCTTCTACATCAACTCTATTGCCCTTCCGATGAAGCGTGAGTAGTTTACCTCAGACCTACGGGTCCAGAGCTAGTAGCTAGATGGCTTCTTCTCTCTCTTTGATCCTCAATACCATCTTCTCCTTGATGTTCTTGGAGATCTATCCAATGTAATATTCTTTTGCTGTGTGTTTGTCGAGATCCGATGAATTGTGGATTTATGATTAGTTTATCTATGAATATTATTTGAATCTTCTCTGAATTCTTATATGCATGATTTGATATCTTTGTATTTCTCTTCAAATTATCGGTTTGGTTTGGCCAACTAGATTGGTTCTTCTTGCAATGGGAGAGGTGCTTAGTTTTGGGTTCAATCTTGCGGTGTCCTCACCCAGTGACAAAGTAGGGGTAGCGAGGCACGTATTGTATTGTTGCCATCAAGGGTAAAAAGATGGGGTTTTCATCATATTGCTTGAGTTTATCCCTCTACATCATGTCATCTTACTTAAGGCGTTTCTCTGTTCTTTATGAACTTAATACTCTAGATGCATGCTGGATAGCGGTCGATGTGTGGAGTAATAGTAGTAGATGCAGAATCGTTTTGGTCTACTTGACACGGACGTGATGCCTATATGCATAATCATTGCCTCGGATATCGCCATAACTTTGCACTTTTCTATCAATTGCTCGACAGTAATTTGTTCACCCACCGTATTATTTGCCTTCAAGAGAGAAGCCTATAGTGAAAGCTATAGCCCCCGGGTCTATTTTCCATCATATATTTTCAGATCTATAAACCAAAAAACCCAAAAATACCTTGCTGGAATTTATTTTCTTTTACATTTTAGTAATCTTTTATATCTATCTCTATCAGATCTCACCTTTGCAAGTGACCGTGAAGGGATTGACAACCCCTTTATCGCGTTGGGTGCAAGTGTTTGATTGTTTGTGCATGTGCATAGATTAGAGACTTGCGTTTATCTCGTACTGGATTGATACCTTGGTTCTTAACTGAGGGAAATACTTATCTCTACTTTGCTGCATCACCCTTTACTCTTCAAGGGAAAAACCAACGCAAGCTCAAGAAGTAGCAGGAAGAATTTCTGGCGCCGTTGCCGAGGAGATCTACATCAAGCCTACCAAGTACCCACCATAAACTCTCATCTCTTGATTTATATTATTTGCCATTTTCCTCTCGTTTTCCTCTCCCCCACTTCTAAAACGATTTCAGAAAAACATAAAAAGATTTGCCTTTTTATTCGCCCTTCTTCCGTTCGTCTTTTCGTTTGCCTTTATGTCTTACTTGGTTTGTTTGCTCGTTCGCTTGGTATAATTGTGTATTTATTGAAAATCAGAAAGTAAAGAGTTTATGGATCCTCATCCACTTGCTAATCTTTTTAAAGGATCCAATTATGATGAACCAATTGCTAGTGAGTAGAGTGCACTAGATTATCTTTATGAAGTTTTGCTTGAAATTCGTGAATCTGAAAATTGTGATGAAATTTATGAAGTGATTCACGATAGCTCCTTGAATGAAAAGCATGATTGCAATGATGTTATTATAAATTCTATTAATGTCAATTGTGCTAATAATATGCAAAACCCTAAGCTTGGGGATGCTATTTTTGCTATGTCCACTACTTATTGCAATGATCTTGATTGGGGTGATTCTTCTTATGATCTTGAAAATTTATTTAAGCCTCATGATAATAATGTTTGCAATAATATTGAAAGTGGGTTTGGAAGAGTGTCAACTTTAGCAAATAATAATCCCACTACTTTGGAGTTTGATCAATCTTATGAAATTTTTGATAAAAGTGGGCTTGGAGAAGTAATGACTTTATTTTATGTTAATCCCACTATTTTGGAATAGTGTCAACTTTGCATGCATGTGGATCATGAAGAGAAAATTTTATGTGAAAGCTATATTGTTGAATTTGATTATGATCATACATGTAATTATTATGAGAGAGGGAAATATGGTTGTAGAAATTTTCATGTTACTAAATTACCTCTCGTTACGTTGAAATTGCTATTGTTTCTTTCTTCTTCCTTGCATATGCTAGTTTTTGCTTGTCTTGATAATTTGATTGCTTATAAAATGCCTATGCATAGGAAGTATGTTAGAATTAAATTTGTTTTTCACATGCTACATGATGCTCTCTTCGTGTTTCAATTGCTATCTTTCATGTGAGCATCTTTAAAATTATCAATGCCTAGCTAAAAGGCTTTAAAGAAAAGCGCTTGTCGGGAGACAACCCGATATTTTTATTTTCTGTTTTTATGAGAATTATACATTATTACCTCTGTAGTAATTGTGTTTTGGTGTTTTAATTAGTGTTTGAGCCAAGTAAGACCTTTGGGATGGCTTACGGTGATAGTTGATTTGATCTTGCTGAAAAACAGAAACTTTTGCGTCCAGTAACAGAATTGTTTAAATTCACTGGAGCGTGGGAAAACCCTGAATGCTTTACACAAGATTGATATACAAATTGCCTCTGTTGTCCTAATTTTTCAGAATTTTTCGAGTTACCTAAGTATTAGAACAATTCAGATCTTCGCAGACTGTTCTGTTTTTGACAGATTCTGTTTTCTATGTGTTGTTTGCTTATTTTGATGAATCTATGGGTAGTATCGGGGGGTATGAACCATGGATAAGTTGGAATATAGTAGATATTAAACCAATATAAACAAAGAATGTGTTCACAATAGTACCAAAAAGTGATGATTTATTTTCTTATACTAACGGATCTCATGAGTTTTCTGTTGAGTTTTGTGTTGTGAAGTTTTCAAGTTTTGGGTAAAGATTTGATGGACTATGGAATAAGGAGTGGCAAGAGCCTAAGATTGGGGATGACCAAGGCACCCCAAGGTAATATTCAAGGACAACCAAGCATCTAAGCTTGGGGATGCCCCGGATGGCATCCCCTCTTTCGTCTTCGTCCATCGGTAAGTTTACTTGAGGCTATATTTTTATTCACCACATGATATGTGTTTTGCTTGGAGCGTCTTGTATGATATGAGTCTTTGCTTTTTAGTTTGCCACAATCATCCTTGCTGTACACACCTTTTGAGAGGGACACGCATGAATTGTGAATTTATTAGAATACTCTATGTGATTCACTTATATCTTTTGAGCTAGGCAATTTTGCTCTAGTGCTTCACTTATATCTTTTTAGAGCACGGGGGTGGCTTTATTTTATAGAAATTTTTGAACTCTCATGCTTCACTTATATTATTTTGAGAGTCTCTCTAAACAACATGGTAATTTGCATAGGTTATGAATTTAGTCCTAATATGATGGGCATCCAAGAGGGATATAATAAAAACTTTCATATAAAGAGCATTGAATACTATGAGAAGTTTGATTCCTTATGATTGTTTTGAGATATAAATATGGTGATATTAGAGTCATGCTAGTGAGTAATTGTGGTTTGGTAGAAATACTTGTGTTAAAGTTTGTGATTCCCGTAGCATGCACGTATGGTGAACCGTTATGTGATGAAGTCGGAGCATGATTTATTTATTGATTGTCTTCCTTATGAGTGGCGGTCGGGGACGAGCGATGGTATTTTCCTACCAATCTATCCCCCTAGGAGCATGCATGTAGTACTTTGTTTCAATAGCTAATAGACTTTTGCAATAAGTATGTGAGTTCTTTATGACTAATGTTGAGTCCATGGATTATACGCACTCTCACCCTTCCACCATTGCTAGCCTCTCTAGTACCGCGCAACTTTCACCGGTGCACTACACCCACCATCTACCCTTCCTCAAAACAGCCACCATACCTACCTATTATGGCATTTCCATAGCCATTCCGAGATATATTACCATGCAACTTCCACCGTTTCGTTTATTATGACACGCACCATCATTGTCATATTGCTTTGCATGATCGTAAGATAGCTAGCATGATGTTTTCATGGCTTGTCCATTTTTTGATGTCATTTCTATGCTAGATCATTGCACATCCCGGTACACTGCTGGAGGCATTCATATAGAGTCATATTTTTGTTCTAAGTATCGAGTTGTAAGTAAATAAAAGTGTGATGATCATCATTATTAGAGCATTGTCCCATGTGAGGAAACGATGATGGAAGCTATGATTCCCTCACAAGTTGGGATGAGTCTCCGGACTTTACAAAAATAAAAGAGGCCAAAAGAAGCCCAAATAAAAAAAAAGAGAAAAAAAGGAGAGAAAAGAGAGAAGGGGAAATGCTACTATCCTTTTTCCAGACTTGTGCTTCAAAGTAGCACCATGATCTTCATGATAGAGAGTCTCCTATGTTGTCACTTTCATACGCTAGTGGGAATTTTTCATTAAAGAACTTGGCTTGTATATTCCAATGATGGGCTTCCTCAAATTGCCCTAGGTCTTCGTGTGCAGTGAGTTGGATGCACACCCACTTAGTTTCTTTTTGAGCTTTCATAAACTTATAGCTCTAGTGCATCTGTTGCATGGCAATCCCTACTCACTCACATTGATATTTATTGATGGGCATCTCCATAGCCCGTTGATACGCCTAGTTGATGTGAGACTATCTCCTTCTTTTTGTCTTCTCCACAACCACCATATTCTATTCCACCTATAGTGCTATATCCATGGCTCACTGTGACGCCCGGATAGTTAAGCTACAGTAACCCTCTGCTAATGATGCCACGTCACTTCGATTACTATTGCTAATCTCGCGTTAGTTCGAAACCGATTCAAATTCAAATTCAAAATCAAGCAAACAATAAAAGTTTTCAAATAATAAAACTAAAATGTTCGGAGTGAGCCAAATATTGCATAGGTAATTATGGTGGAGAAACCACACCTTTATAAAATATTTAAATACTATAAGACGAATAAAACAGTAGCAAAAACAAATAATTAAATGCCTTTTGTGTTTTATAAAATCTTTAACTATTTTATTCTGGGGTAAAACTTTTTGTGGCGGTGAGTTAAATGGTATTACTAATTTAGGGATCATTTAATATTAGGTAAATCTATAATAAAAAGAAACTAAGAGAAAATAGAAAAAAATAAGAAGTAAAAAAAAAGCAAATGAACCCACCCGGCCCAACTGGGCCTCGGCCCAGCTGGCCGGCCCAGCTCCCCCTCCCTGGCCTATAACCCCCAGGCCAGCCCACCTATCCCTATCTAACCCTAGCTACTCCCGTCCCCAATCCCCTCGACCCCCACCTCGCGCCGCCAGGGACGAGCGAGAGCCCTCGCGCTCGACCCTGCTCAGGCTCGCCCGGCCCTCTGTCGCCGGCGAGTTGTGCCGCCCCGCAGCTCCTCCCGCCGGCCACGCCCTGCCACTACCTCGAGCTCGCCTCACCCTCCCCTGCGCCCGCCTCCGTCGCCCTTGCCGTGCCAGAGCCCTCCCCGCCGGCGCCTCGCCGTACACGGCCGCCCGCCACTGCTCCCGGTGACTCCGGCGAGCCTCCCCGCGCCACCGCCGTCAACGGCCCCGTGCTGGCCGCAGCTTCACCACCGGCCATCGCCATCCTCCGCGCGACCCCTTCCCCTGCTCTCTTCCGCCTCCTCACGCGCGGCTCGCCTCGCGCCCGTCCTCTCTTCCGCTCGCCAACGCAGCCATCGGCCATGGCGCCGCCACGCCGCCTGCGCCTCCTTGCCTCGCCTGCTGGCGGGCCCCTTCTCCGGCCTCCTCTGTAGCTCCGCTCCGCTGCAGCTGCCGCGCCCGACCTCTCTTTCACCTCCTTGCCGTGGCTGTCGCTTGCCTCCGCCGAGTACCTCGTCTCCAATGGCCGCAGCTCCACCCACAACCTCCCCTGCACACTCTTGACAGCCATCACGTTGGCCTCCCTTGCCAACCAATTGACCCAGTCGCCTCCTGCTGATCTCCATCCCCCACTGCCTCTGCCGTGCGCCGTGACGCCGCTGCTCTTGTGCCGTCGCTACTCATCTTGCTGCCCCGAGCCATACACTTCGGTCACACCAAGCCTATGATGCTCTGCTATCTTTTGTCATGTGGCACGACCAAGTCCAAAGACCGTCTGGAATCGCCAAGTTCAGTGACACTGAAGACCTTGAACACCTACGACCATCAGATTGGAAGAACGAAGTCCAATGATGACCCCGAGGACCTAGGATGCGCCAAGTACCTCGTCGACAAGTGTACGACTACCGTCGCCAAGACCCGAGCCCGTCAAGTACCACTACCCTCGACCGCCGATGAACTCGGATTCGTCAAGTCCCTCTCCAAGGCGTGTTCCACTACTTCCGTCTACACTGCATCGAACTCGGTCCGCCCCAAAATGAACGCTTCGAAGGTATAACCGCCGAGACGATGCCGTGAAAGAATACATGTGTTGTATGAGATGCACCCTATGTTTGCACCGTGCTCGATAGTTTCATGCACGTTCCTCGTTTGCCATGCCACCGAACCGTGGGACACTCGTTAACCGGGATCACTCCCTGTTGCTCTTGCACGTTTCCATCACCCCACTTGTTCCTTACAGTAGCTCAAATGAGATACCGGAACCGAAATGTTGCCGTGGCACCATTTTCGGATTCGTCGCCGTGGCACCCCCCTTTCTTTCCACCATGCTGACAAATGTTCTAAATCATCATTCATGCCAACATTTTTATAAAATTGCATACAACTTGGATATGTCATCCATTAGCACGACCAACCCCCCTAACATACCAAACCTTGAACTTTTGCTACCGGATCAATATACCGAATAATACCGGGAGTCCGGAAGATATTCCCGGATATTTTCCCGCTCCTTCTAAAATACGTAGTGATGCATTAGAGCACGTAATCAACCCTTATTGCCATGTCATGCATTGTGATGCTATTGTTTGCTCTGTTATTTATTTGTTTCCTCTTCGTTGCTTCTTTTTCGGTAGACCCTGATACTGCGATAGACCCCGAGACCGCTGATGATCTGGTGATCGTCTACTTCGATTGAAGATCTGTTTTCGTCTGCAGAGCTTCCAGGCAAGCCCCCCCTTGATCAACCCGATATCGCCTATTTCTTCTCTCTACTGCTTGCATTAGAGTAGTGTAGCATGTTACTGTTTTCGGTTAATCCTATTCTGCTGCATAGCCTGTCTTTGCTACTACTGTTGATACCTTACCTGCAATCCTAAATGCTTAGTTTAGGTTGCTAGAATTACATCAGTGGCCCTGCACTCTTGTCCGTCTGCCATGCTATACTACTGGGCCGTGATCACTTCGGGAGGTGATCACGGGTTTATATTATATACTATTACATACTTATGTTTCTGTTCGGAGATGGGGGCTGAAGGGGCAGGTGGTTCCATCCAGGTAGAGGTGGGCCTAGGTTCCCGACGACCCCCGAGTGTTACTTTGTGGCGGAGCGACAGGGCAGGTTGTGACCACCTAGGAGACAGGTGGGCCTGGTCCCTGGTCGGCGTCCACGGTTACTTCAAAATAACACGCTTAACGAGATTGGGTATTTGATCTGAGTCTGGCTACGAGCCTATACGCACTAACCACCACGCGGGAACAGTTATGGGTACTCGATGTTGTGGTATCAGCCGAAGCCTCCTAGACGTCAGCGACTGAGCGGCGCGCGCCTGGTTGGACCGCGTAACGCAACTTCCTTTGTAATGGAGGTTGCTAGGTCTGCTCACCGGCCGCCCACGCAACGTGCAGGTGTGCAATGGGCGATGGGCCCAGACCCCTGCGCGCATAGGATTTAGACCGGCGTGCTGACCTCTCTGTTAGGCCTAGGTAGGGCTGCGACGTGTTTATCTTCCGAGGCCGGGTATGACCCAGGAAAGTGTGCCCGGCCAGAGGGATCGAGCGTGTTGGGTAATGTGGTGCACCCCTGCAGGGAAGTTTATCTATTCGAATAGCCGTGTCCCTCGGTAAAAGGACGACCCGGAGTTGTACCTCGACCTTATGACAACTAGAACCGGATACTTAATAAAGCACACCCTTTCAAGTGCCAGATACAACCCGGTGATCGCTCTCTCACAGGGCGACGAGGAGAGGATCGCCGGGTAGGTTTATGCTATACGGTGATACTTGGTGAACTTACCAGCTACTCTCTTCTATATGCTTCAAGATGGAGGCTACCAGAAGCTTAGTCTTCGATAGGACTAGCTACCCCCCTCTTATTCTGGCATTCTGCAGTTCAGTCCACAGATACTACCCTTTTCATTGATACCGATGCATATGTAGTGTAGATCCTTGCTTGCGAGTACTTTGGATGAGTACTCACGGTTGCTTTGCTCCCTCTTTTTCCCCTTTTCAATTCTTCTCAGATGTCGCAACCAGATGCTGGAGCCCCGGAGCCAGACGCCACCTTCGACGACCCCTTCTACACCGAGGGTGCCTACTACTATGTTCAGGCTGTCGATGACCAGGAGTAGTTAGTAGGTCCCAGGCAGGAGGTCTGCACCTCTTTGATCTGTATCCCTGTTTGTGCTAGCCATCTTATGGCACCTTGTTTAACTTTATGTCTGTACTCAGATATTATTGCTTCCGCTAACTCTTGTGTATTCGAGCCCTCGAGGCCCCTGGCTTGTAATATAAAGCTTGTTTTATTTCAATTTGTGTCTAGAGTTGTGTTGTGATATCATCCCGTGAGTCCCTGATCTTGATCGTACACATTTGCGTGTATGATTAGTGTACGATTGAATCGGGGGCGTCACACTCACGCTCATGTATTGCGTGAAAGTTGAAAAAGTTTGAGAACATCAAAAGTATGAAACAATTGCTTGGCTTGTCATCGGGGTTGTGCATGATTTAATACTTTGTGTGATGAAGATGGAGCATAACCAGACTATATGATTTTGTAGGGATAACTTTCTTTGGCCATGTTATTTTGAGAAGACATGATTGCTTTATTAGTATGCTTGAAGTATTATTGTTTTTATGTTGATATTAAACTTTTGTTTTGAATCTTATGGATCTGAATATTCATGCCACAATAAAGAAAATTACATGGATAAATATGTTACGTAGCATTCCACATCAAAAATTCTGTTTTTATCATTTACCTACTTAAGGACGAGCAGGAATTAAGCTTGGGGATTGTCGGCATTCTGGGAACCAGGGTGCCCAGACTTGCCTGCCTACGGCCCACGGCGTGCCTCCATCGACGGCCTGGTACGTCCCAGTTTCAACACCAACAAGACAAGACCCGCGCGAGGGGCCAAGCCTCGTGAGGCGGGCAGCGCTAAGACCTCCTGAGGGAGCGGCCTTCCCAGGCTGCCTCCTGAGGAGCAGAGATTCCTATGCAGGTACCCAACCTCACGAGGTTGCGGTGACGCAAGCCATGACGACCAAGGCCAGGCGGGCGCTAGCGGGCGCAGAGAAGACAGTTTCCTCTTTGGTGCTAAGGAGGCAAGCGCAGGCGTGGGTTCCCGAGGAATCAGGCAAAGGTTTCCATTCCAGTGCAACAAGAACAAGGTCGCCAGCTCCGCAGGACGGATGTCATCGCCGAGCCCACCGCAGCGTCACGCCCAGAAGATTTGCAGGCGAAGACCACCTTTCATCAGGATAAGATGTACTGCTTGTCCCCTTTCAAATTGGCCGTTGTGGAATCCCTTCCCGCCTAAGTTTTGGGGAAGAGGACCAAGGCCACTATAAATATAGGTTAGCCACCACCATAGGACGAGACGGGACGAGCAGACCGAACCGAAGGACGACTCACCCTCACCCCAGAGCAGACCTCGCGAGGTTGTTCTTCCCTTGTACTAGTTCATCCCCAGCCCCTTGTGAGGCAAATCCACCACAAAGCAGGAGTAGGGTCTTACACCGCAAGGTGGCCCGAACCTGGGTAAACTGCCGTGTCCATCTCCTTCCTTGATCCATCGAGCTAGGCTGTAGGGCGACGGGTTGGTTGGTTGGACAGGTTGAGTTCTTCACACACGTCCTAGAGTTCAAACCTTCTTTGGGTCTGTGGAGCCCTGAATCTGACATTTGGTGCGCCAGGTAGGGGCGTGTTGAAGCTTCTCTCCCACCACTCGCTCCGCCGCTGTTCCGCCATTCCAATGGCCGACACTCGCCGTGTTCGAGCCAAGTGCCGGGCCGCTCGTGCCGCCCAGACGGCACCCACGGGCAATAGCGCCCCTCGCCGTTCTGCCTCCCTGGTGGCTAACGTCGCCACCGACCTTGCTGCCCGCGAACAGTAGGACTCGTTGCTGCCACCGTCCGTGCAGCGCGACGGCCGCACCGCGACCCCATCACCAACTCCAGCCACGGCGTCGTCTTCTCATGGCCGTCGTGGGCCGGCGAACGTGCAGTCTGCGCTGCTCATGGCACGCGAGCTTCTGCGCTATCATCCGGCCAACGTCCTCTACGACGACTGGCTCGCCCGCATCACCGAACTCGTCAACGCCGCTGGTGAGGCCCCTGCACCGTCTTGTTCGCTTCGCCCTCCGTCGTCACTGGCGGGCGATGTGGCTCATGGCGCGCCTCCTCTCCCTCCTCTGCACGGCATGGGCCCCGAGCTGAGGCGCGAAGCTCCCCAACGCGACCCGCCGCGCAGAGCGCTAGCGCGCGATGAAGAAAGCTGCCAGGTGGTGCAGCGGCCCCAAGGAGAAGCGAGTGCGCTTCCAGCACCGCCACGTCAAGACCGCGCACCGCTAGAGGCAGCGGCACGCGGGCGTCGGGATCAGGCTCCTCCCCTGCGGCTGGCCCCTGTGAGTGCGGCAGGATGCCGTGCTTTCACCCTGGAGCTGCGCCACGTCGTCTGGCCCGGCAAGTTCAAGCCGGATCTGCCTCCGCGCTACGATGGCAGCCCTGACCCCGCTGAGTTCCTCCAGCTCTACGAGCTAAGCATCGAGGCGGCGAACGGCAATGAGAAGGTCATGGTGAACTGGTTCCCTATGGCCCTCAAGGACGGCGCGCGCTCTTGGCTCCTGAACCTCCCGGTGGGGTCAATCTCCTCCTGGGACGAGCTACGCGAGCGCTTGATAGCCAACTTCCAGGGCACTCGGCGGCGGTCGAGAACTCAGATGGCGAGGGTGCCATCCTGCCTCCTGAGGACATCCCCAAGAAGAAGAAGCAGCTCCTCCCCAAGGGTCGTCAGGAGGCTGGGGCGCCCGACAATCGTGCCTCAGGCCCCGCGCCCACTGCTGGGGCGCCTTTCCCTCTCACATAGGAAGGCGCGCCCGGCGCCCCTATTGGGACGGGCTCGGGGCTCTCGTCTGGAGGGCCTCTGACCTGACCAGCGTCGCGAGGGAGGCGTTCGGGCACCACGTGGGGGCTTGCTTCGACACGCGCCTCCGTGAGCAAGGCGCAAGGTGAGAGGCGCCAGGCGCTCAGGAGTTCATCACCAAGGCGATCGAGGAGCTTTGGGAGGCGCGAGCCATGCGTGGCGAGCGTCGCCCCGCATCATCCAGTGCAGCTGCCGCCCCTGACATGGGTAGCGAGCTGCGCGTCTGCGTCAACATCCCAAGTCTCAACAAGGCTGCTTCACAGGACCTCTTTTGGCCGTCCCGCGTTGGCCGGAGCGGGGGCTACCCCTGCAGCTACGTCCGCATGCCGTTCGGCCTGCTGAACATGGCCGCCTCGTACCAGCGCCTCATCCAGGGAGCCTTGGCGGCTCATGAGGCCAGGCGCCAGGCGGTCCTGACCGAGGAGGTGATGGCCCCTCGCGAGCCCCCCGGACCTCCGGAGCCTCCCGGGGCTCAGGAGCCGGTCGGCTCATGAGGAGCAATCTCTACAGTACGCGTCTTCAGCTACTTCAACGCTTTCTACAACGATGGTGCCAGGTGACTTTTTGGTTTGTTCAACTGAGGGCGCCCCTCGGGCTGCATCATCCTCAGGTAGAACTAGCTTTGCCTTCATGAGTTTCCTAAGTATCTCAACTGCCTGTCCGGTGCTTCGTCACTATGATGTCGCTGCGCCCTCGCGAATCCGCCCGCGACCGCCTCATGATTAAGGACTAGCACGGCGTTTGTGCTCGGGTTCGTCCCTGCAGCGTCGACAAACCCAAGCGACCGAGCTCTGTCCCGTGGGCCAGCTCCCGTGCGCGTCACCTCCCGTGGTCCTTGGTGCCTTGTTCTCTCATGAGTTAATCGCGTGTGGGTAAGTGCGGGCGCACGGCCTGGTTCGTACAACCGCAGTTCGGCGCTTCGCCGCAGCAGGAGCTATGCGCTGGCTGTTTATCCGTGGGATCGTTGCATGAGAAGACTTGACACGGCGTCTGTGCTTGGGTCCGTCCCTGCAGCGTCAATAAAACCAATGGCTGAGCTCTGTCTGGCGGGCCGGCCCCGTTCACGTCACCTCCTGGGGTCATTGGTGTTCGGCCTTCTCATGCGATAACCTCCGGAGGGGCATTCGGCGCAGGACCCCCATTGCCCCGCAGGTTTCTTACGCGTTCCCCGTGCCGCAAAAATCAGGCGTAACCCGCCTTGAGGTAGGGCCTCGTGAGTCCCGCGCTAGCTCACGAGTGCCGAGATACACCTCCTCCAGTTCTGTCGTGCTAGCGACGCGTACGAACGGGGTTGTACACGCCCCGGAGTCTCCCCCAGCGGGAACTCCCACCCACGTACCAGTGGAAGCCCCATGCTCCATGCTGGCGGATGACATGGTCGAGGAGCGACTATGCCCACGATAAAGTGGAAGCACCATGCTCCGCGCTGGTGAATAAACAACTAAGGGCGCCCTCGCAGTCGCACCAACCTCAGGATAGCCTCTCGGCTCTACGATCGGCAACACCCCACAGCTTCCCCCTCGGGAGGATCGCGCGAGGGGGCTGGACATGGGGGCTGTGCTCAGGCCTCGCCTGGCACACGCTACCCTACCAGGTCCGGGTACCTGGTCTTCTCGCGTTCCCCCCAGGTGAAAGCTGGTGGTCAAAGGTATGAGGGCTCCTCGCACGTCAAGGGGGACCTCCTGAGCATCGCGACTCAAGGGCCTCACTA
This sequence comes from Thinopyrum elongatum, assembly GCA_011799875.1. Classification (NCBI taxonomy): domain Eukaryota; kingdom Viridiplantae; phylum Streptophyta; class Magnoliopsida; order Poales; family Poaceae; genus Thinopyrum; species Thinopyrum elongatum. The sequence continues at coordinate 278,960,680 of CM022303.1, forward strand.
GTCACGTAACCCCTCGCCCCTTGGTGTCGTCCTGGTGATCCGGACGCCCCAACGGCGGTCGAGGTATGCACGGGGCTGGGCCCTGTCGATGCAGAGCGCGAAGTCTTACACCCCGGCGTCCATGTTTTCTTCATGAGGGCAGCTCGCACGTCAAGGGGGACCTCCTGAGTATCGCGACTCAGGGGCCTCACTAGTCACGTAGCCCCTCACCCCTTGGTGTCGTCCTGGTGATCCAGACGCCCCAACAGCGGTCGAGGTATGCGCGGGGCTGGGCCCTGCCGACGCAGAGCACTGATACGTCTCCAACGTATCTATAATTTTTGATTGCTCCATGCTATTATATTATTTGTTTTGGATGTTTTATATGCATTAATATGTTATTTTATATTATTTTTGGGACTAACTGATTAACCTAGAGCCCAGTGCCAGTTTCTATTTTTTCCTTGTTTTTGAGCTTCGCAGAAAAGGAATACTAAACAGAGTCCAAATGGAATAAAACTTCACGATGATTTTTCTTGGACCAGCAGACACCCAGGGGACTTGGAGTGCAAGTCAGAAGAGCCATGAGGCGGCGGCAAGGGTGGAGGGTGCGCCCTAGGGGGGCGCCCCCTGCCTTGTGGGCCCCTCGGTGACCCCCTGACCTAGATCTTCCTCCTATATATTCACATATATTCCAGAACCACCAGAAGCATCCACAAAAATACTTTTCCACCGCCGCAACCTTCTGTTCCCGTGAGATCCCATCTTGGGGCCTTTTCCGGCATCCTGCCGGAGGGGGATTCGATCACGGAGGGCATCTACATCAACTCTATTGCCCTTTCGATGAAGCGTGAGTAGTTTACCTCAGACCTACGGGTCCATAGCTAGTAGCTAGATGGCTTCTTCTCTCTCTTTGATTCTCAATACCATGTTCTCCTTGATGTTCTTGGAGATCTATCCGATGTAATCTTCTTTTGCGGTGTGTTTGTCGAGATCAGATGAATTGTGGATTTATGATCAGCTTATCTATGAATATTATTTGAATCTTCTTTGAATTCTTATATGCATGATTTGATATCTTTGTATTTCTCTTCGAACTATCGGTTTGGTTTGGCCAACTAGATTGGTTTTTCTTGCAATGGGAGAGGTGCTTAGCTTTGGGTTCAATCTTGCGTGATTGCACCCAGTGACAAAGTAGGGGTAGCGAGACACGTATTGAATTGTTGCCATCGAGGATAAAAAGATGGGGTTTTCATCATATTGCTTGAGTTTATTCCTCTACATCATGTCATCTTACTTAAGGCGTTACTCCGTTCTTTATGAACTTAATACTCTAGATGCATGCTGGATAGCAGTTGATGTGTGGAGTAATAGTAGTAGATGCAGGCAGGAGTCGGTCTACTTGACACGGACGTGATGCCTATATTGCATAATCATTGCCTCGGATATCGTCATAACTTTGCGCTTTTCTATCAATTGCTCGACAGTAATTTGTTCACCCACCGTATTATTTGCCTTCATGAGAGAAGCCTCTAGTGAAACCTATGGCCCTCGGGTCTATTTTCCATCATATTAGTTTCCGATCTACTATTTTGCAATCTTTTATTTTCAGATCTATAAACTAAAAAAACCCAAAAATATTTTATCTTTTGTTTAGTTTTATCTATCTCTATCAGATCTCACCTTTGCAAGTGACCGTGAAGGGATTGACAACCCCTTTATCGCATTGGGTGCAAGTGTTTGATTGTTTGTGTAGGTGCATCTATTGGGGACTTGCGTGTTTCTCCTACTGGATTGATACCTTGGTTCTTAACTGAGGGAAATACTTATCTCTACTGTGCTACATCACCCTTTCCTCTTCAAGGGAAAAACCAACGCAAGCTCAAGAAGTAGCAATAAACCACGATGAACTGTAGGACGACGGGTTGGTTGGTTGGACAGGTTGAGTTCTTCGCACATGCCCCAGAGTTCGAACCTTTTTTGGGTCTGTGGAGCCCTGAATCCGACAGGGATGCTTGATACGTCTCCAACGTATCTATAATTTTTGATTGTTCCATGCTATTATATTATCTGTTTTGGATGTTTTATATGCATTATTATGCTATTTTGTATTATTTTTGGGACTAACTTATTAACCTAGAGCCCAGTGCTAGTTTATGTTTTTGCTCCAGTGTTGTCACAAAAGATTTTCATTGGACTCGATGCACTGGGTATTACACCCAGATGGGATATGAACTCCTTCATCTAGACTCCTTCATGTGCTGCTTCCGAAGCAGCTATGTACTCCGCTTCACATGTAGATCCCGCCATGACGCTGTGCTTGGAACTGCACCAACTGACAGCTCCACCATTCAATATAAATACATATCCGGTTTGTGACTTAGAGTCATCCGGATCAGTGTCGAAGCTAGCATCGACGTAACCATTTACGACGAGCTCTTCGTCACCTCCATAAACGAGAAACATATCCTTGGTCCTTTTCAGGTACTTCAGGATGTTCTTGACCGCTGTCCAGTGATCCACTCCTGGATTACTTTGGTACCTCCCTGCCAGACTTATGGCAGGGCACACATGAGGTCTGGTACACAGCATAGCATACATGATAGAACCTATGGCTGAGGCAGAGGGAATGACTTTCATTTTCTCTCTATCTTCTGCCGTGGCCGGGCTTTGAGTCTGACTCAACTTCACACCTTGCAACACAGGCAAGAACCCTTTCTTTGACTGATCCATTTTGAACTTCTTCAAAACTTTATCAAGGTATGTGCTTTGTGAAAGTCCTATTAAGTGTTTCGATCTATCTCTATAGATCTTGATGCCCAATATATAAGCAGCTTCACCGAGGTCTTTCATTGAAAAATTCTTATTCAAGCATCCTTTTATGCTATCCAGAAATTCTATATCATTTCCAATCAACAATATGTCATCCACATATAATATCAGAAATGCTACAGAGCTCCCACTCACTTTCTTCTAAATATAGGCTTCACCGTAAGTCTGTATAAAACCATATGCTTTGATCACCTCATCAAAGCGTATATTCCAACTTCGAGATGCTTGCACCAGTCCATAGATGGATCGCTGGAGCTTGCACACTTTGTTAGCACCTTTAGGATCGACAAAACCTTCTGGTTGCATCATATACAACTCTTCTTTAAGAAATCCATTAAGGAATGCAATTTTAACGTCCATTTGCCAGATTTCATAATCATAAAATGCGACAATTGCTAACATGACTTGGACAGACTTAATCATCGCTATGGGTGAGAAAGTCTCATCGTAGTCAACTCCTTGAACTTGTCGAAAACCTTTCGTAACAAGTCGAGCTTTGTAGACAGTAACATTACCATCAGCGTCAGTCTTCTTCTTGAAGATCCATTTATTTTCTATGGCTTGCTGATCATCGGGCAAGTCCACCAAAGTCCATACTTTGTTCTCATACATGGATCCTATCTCAGATTTCATGGCCTCAAGCCATTTATCGGAATCTGGGCTCATCATAGCTTCTTCATAGTTCGTAGGTTCGCCTTGGTCTAATAACATGACTTCCAAGACAAGATTACCGTACCACTCTGGTGCGGATCGTGCTCTGGTTGACCTACGAGGTTCAGTAGCAACTTGATCTGAAGTTTCATGATCATGATCATTTGCTTCCTCTCTAGTTGGTGTAGGCATCATGGGAACGTATTTCTATGATGTGCTATTTTTCAAATTCGAGAGAAGGTACAATTACCTCATCAAATTCTACTTTCCTCCTACTCACTTTTTTCGAGAGAAACTCCATCTTTAGAAAGGATCCATTCTTAGCAACAAAGATCTTGCCTTCGGATCTGTGGTAGAAGGTGTACCCAATTGTTTTCTTAGGGTATCCTATGAAGATGCACTTCTCCGATTTGGGTTCGAGCTTATCAGGCTGAAGCCTTTTGACATAAGTGTCGCAACCCCAAACTTTAAGAAACGACAGCTTAGGTTTCTTGCCAAACCACAGTTCATACGGTGTCGTCTCAACGGATTTAGACGGTGCCCTATTTAACGTGAATGCGGCTGTCTCTAATGCATAACCCCAAAACGATAATGGTAAATCGGTAAGAGACATCATAGAACGCACCATATCCAATAAAGTACGGTTACGACGTTCAGACACACCATTACGCTGTGGTGTTCCAGGTGGCGTGAGTTGTGAAACAGTTCCACAATATTTTAAATGAAGGCCAAACTCGTAACTCAAATATTCGCCTCCGCGATCAGATCGTAGAAACTTTATTTTCTTGTTACGATGATTCTCTACTTCACTCAGAAATTATTTGAACTTTTCAAATGTTTCAGACTTGTGTTTCATCAAGTAGATATACCCATACCTACTCAAATCATCTGTGAAGGTCAGAAAATAACGATACCCGGCGCGTGCCTCAACACTCATCGGACCGCATACATCGGTATGTATTATTTCCAATAAGTCATTAGCTCGCTCCATTGTTCCGGAGAACGGAGTTTTAGTCATCTTGCCCATGAGGCATGGTTCGCAAGTATCAAATGATTCATAATCAAGTGATTCCAAAAGTCCATCCGTATGGAGTTTCTTCATGCACTTTACACCAATATGACCTAAACGGCAGTGCCACAAGTATGCTGCACTATCATTATCAACTTTGCATCTTTTGGCATCAATATTATGAATATGTGTATCACTATGATCGAGATTCAACAAGAATAGACCATTCATCAAGGGTGCATGACCATAAAAGATATTACTCATATAAATAGAACAACCATTATTCTTCGATTTAAATGAATAACCGTCTCGCAATAAACAAGATCCAGATATAATGTTCATGCTCAACATGGGCACCAAATAACAATTATTGAGGTCTAAAACTAATCCCGAAGGTAGATGTAGAGGTAGCGTGCCGACGGCGATCACATCGACCTTGGAACCATTCCCGACGCGCATCATCACCTTGTCCTTATCCAATCTTCATTTATTCCGTAGCTCCTGTTTCGAGTTACAAATATGAGCAACCGAACCAGTATCAAATACCCAGGCGCTACTACGAGCATTAGTAAGGTACACATCAATAACATGTATATCAAATATACCTTTGTTCACTTTGCCATCCTTCTTATCCGCCAAGTATTTGGGGCAGTTCCGCTCTAGTGACCATTTCCTTTGCAGTAGAAGCACTCAGTTTCAGGCTTGGGTCCAGCTTTGGGCTTCTTCCCGGGAGTGGAAACTTGCTTGCCATTCTTCTTGAAGTTCCCTTTCTTTCCCTTGCCCTTTTTCTTGAAACTAGTGGTCTTGTTAACAATCAACACTTGATGCTCCTTCTTGATTTCTACCTCCGCGGCCTTAAGCATTGCGAAGAGCTCAGGAATCGTTTTATTCCCTTGCATATTATAGTTCATCATGAAGCCTTTGTAGCTTGGTGGCAGTGACTGAAGAACTCTGTCAATAACACTATCAACTGGAAGATCAACTCCCAGCTGAGTCAAGTGGTTATGATACCCAGACATTTTGAGTATGTGTTCACTGACAGAATTGTTCTCCTCCATCTTGCAGCTATAGAACTTGTTGGAGACTTCATATCTCTCAACCAGGGCATTTGCTTGAAATATTTACTTCAACTCTTGGAACATCTCATATGCTCCATGACGTTTAAAACGTCTTTGAAGTCCTGGTTCTAAGCCATAAAGCATGGCACACTGAACTATTGAGTAGTCTTCAGATCAAGCTTGCCAGACGTTCATAACATCTGCATCAGCTCTTGCAGCAGGTCTGTCACCTAGCGGTGCATCAAGGACATAATTCTTCTGTGCAGCAATGAGGATAATCCTCAAGTTACGGACCCAGTCCGTGTAGTTGCTACCATCATCTTTCAACTTAGCTTTCTCTAGGAACGCATTAAAATTCAGGGGAACGGTAGTTCGGGCCATTGATCTACAACATAGATATGCAAAACTATAAGACTAAGTTCATGATAAATTAAGTTCAATTAATCAAATTACTAATGAACTCCCACTTAAATAAACATCCCTCAAGTTATCTAAGTGATACATGATCCAAATCAACTAAGCCATGTCCGATCATCACGTGAGATGGGGTAGTCATCAATGGTGAACATCTCTATGTTGATCATATCTACTATATGACTCACGTCCGACCTTTCGGTCTCCAGTGTTCTGAGACCATGTCTGTACATGCTAGGCTCGTCAAGTTTAACCCAAGTATTCTGCATGTGCAAAACTGTCTTACACCCATTGTATGTGACCGTAGAGTCTATCACACCCGATCATCATGAGGTGCTTCGAAACGACGAACTTTGGCAACGGTGCATACTCGGGGAGAACACTTTTATCTTGAAATTTAGTGAAGGATCATCTTATAATGCTACCGCCGTTCTAAGCAAAATAAGATGCATAAAGGATAAACATCACATGCAATCAAAATATGTGACATGATATGGCCATCATCATCTTGTGCTTTTGATCTCCATCTCCAAAGCATCGTCATGATCTCCATCGTCACTGGCTCGACACCTTGATCCCCATCGTTGCGTCGGGGTCGTCTCGCCAACTATTGCTTCTACAATTATTGCTAATGCATAGCGATAAAGTAAAGCAATTACATGGCGCTTACATTTCATACAATAAAGAGACAACCCTAAGGCTCCTGCCAGTTGCCGATAGTACAAAACATGATCATCTCATACATCAACATATATCACATCTTATCTTGACCATATCACATCACAACATGCCCTACAAAAACAAGTTAGACGTCCTCTTCTTTGTTGTTGCAAGTTTTACGTGGCTACTACGGGCTTGTAGCAAGAACCGTTCTTACCTACGCAAAAACCACAATGGTGATTCATCAAGTTTGCTGTTTTAACCTTCTTCAAGGACCGTCCGTAGTCAAATTCGATTCAACTAAAGTAGGAGAAACAGACACCCGCTAGCCACCTTTATGCAAAACTAGTTGCATGTCTGTCGGTGGAACCGTTGTCATGTGTGTGGACATGTAAGTTTGGTCCGGGCCGCTTCATCCCACAATACCGCCGAATCAAAATAAGACGTTGGTGGTAAGCCGTATGACTATCACAGCCCACAACTCTTTGTGTTCTACTCGTGCATATCATCTATGCATAGACTTGGCTCGGATGCCACTGTTGGTAAACGTTGCATGGAAAACAAAAAAAATTCTACGCACATGCAAGATCTATCAAGGAGATGCATAGCAACGAGAGGGTAGAGTGTTTCTACGTACCCTTGTAGACTTTAAGCAGAAGCGTTTGTTAACGCGGTTGATGTAGTCGATTTCTTCGCGCTCCAACCGATCGAGTACCGAACGTACGACACCTCCGCGTTCAGCACACGTTCAACTCGGTGACGTCCTCGCCTTCTTGATCCAGCAAGACGGTGAAGTAGTGGATGAGTTTTGGCAGCACAATGGTGTGGTGACTGTGATGGTGAAGTTATCTCCGCAGGGCTTCACCTAAGCACTACGAAAATATGACCGAGGGTGTAAACGGTGGAGGGGGGCGCCGCACACGGCTAAGCAATTGTCGTGGTTATGTGTGGCGCCCCCCCATATATATAGGTGGGGGGAGAGGGCAGAGGCCAAGGGGCGCCCCAAGTAGGGCCGAATCCTACTTGGGCTCCTGCCCTTGGCCGCGCCCCCTTCGATATTTGCCGGAGGGGAAAAGGGAAAGGGGGGAGAGGGAAGGAAGGGGGAGGCCGAATCCCCCCTTTCCTTTCTCCCACTTGGCCGACTGCCATAGGGGGTGCGCCAGCCCCTTGTGGGCTGGTGTGCTCCCCTCTAATGGCCCAATAGGCCCATTACCCTCCCGGGGGTGTCCGGTACCCCCTCCGGTATTCCGATGACTACCCGGTACACTCCGAAACACTTCCGGTGTCCAAATATCATCGTCCTATATATAAATCTTTACCTCCGGACCATTCCGTAGCTCCTCGTCATGTCCGTTATCTCATCCCGGACTCCGAACAACATTCGGTCACCAAATCATATAACTCATATAACACTATATCGTCAATGAATATTAAGCGTGCGGACCCTACGGGTTCGAGAACTATGTAGACATGACCGAGACACCTCTCCGGTCAATAACCAATAGGAGAACCTGGATGCCCATATTGGCTCCTACATATTCTACGAAGATCTTTATCGGTCAAACCTTATGACAACATACGTAATTCCCTTTGTCTATCAGTATGTTACTTGCCCGAGATTCGATCGTCGGTATCTTCATACCTAGTTCAATCTCGTTACCGGCAAGTCTCTTTACTCGTTCCGTAATACATCATCTTGCAACTAACTCCTTAGTCACTTTGCTTGCAAGGCTTCTTATGATGTGTATTACCGAGAGGGCCCAGAGATACCTCTCCGATACTCGGAGTGACAAATCCTAAGATCGATCTATGCCAACTCAACAAACACCTTCGGAGATACCTATAGAGCATCTTTATGATCACCCAGTTACGTTGTGACGTTTGATAGCACACAAGGTATTCCTCCGATATCCGGGAGTTGCATAATCTCATAGTCGAAGGAATATGTATTTGTCATCAAGAGAGCAATAGCAATAAACTGAACGATCAATATGCTAAGCTAATGGATGGGTCTTGTCCATCACATCATTCTCCTAATGATGTGATCCTGTTATCAAATGACAACACATGTCTATGGTTAGGAAACCTTAACCATCTTTGATCAATGACCTAGTCTAGTAGAGGCTTACTAGGGACACGGTATTTTTTTATGTATTCACACATGTATTTAAGTTTCCGATCAATACAATTCTTGCATGAATAATAAACCTTTCTCATGAATAAGGAAATATAAAATAAAAACTTTATTATTGCCTCTAGGGCATATTTCCTTCAACATAGCCCGATTACAATGTGGTTTATCTCGTATAACTCCATACAAGAGTTATTCGGCAGCGGGAGAACTAAATGACAACGGAAGACTAGTTGACGACTTGGCTGGGCTTCACAACTCACAGAACTGGTTGGGACGACCATCTAGTTTATCCATCTTCTCCAGAATCTGGCCATATGCCATGCCAGGTAAGTAATTGAATGTACTTGCAAGACAACTGATTATATAACAATCAAACGAACAAGTAACAAAGAAATAACAAAGTTTAAGCAACAACAACAATAATATCCTGGCAAATAGACTTACCGCTATACTAGAAACTAAATACACCTGACTCACCGAGACCACATCTCGCGTGTAGTCCGAACTACATTGTGCCTTTCTCTGGCAACACAAATCATCCTACTAAAACAGAGGTATGACTGTACCAACCAAAATACTATCATGCAATTCTTTCCTCAACTTGACCATTTATAAATTAAAGTTGACCTGATCCGAGTGGTAAAAACTCTGTACCATAAACTCTTTCTCCTTTACACAAGTGGCCTTATATTAAAGTTAGCATAATCTAAAGTGGCCAAACATTTCGTCTTAAGGCACAACTTAAATACTTTTCTCAACTCTGAAACCATGTTCTATCAACACTATATTGTACCAAACTATACGGTAGTTATTGAATGAAAGGTTAGTGGCTTTCTTCTAAACTTTTGTCCATGACAGAGGACACGGCTATTCGAATAGTTTTAACACACACACTATGCAGAGGTTGTTCACTTTACCCACAATATAGACTCCCAGCCTAACATATCATATTTATAGCATGACACTCTAACCGTGTCTCTGACCTCCCGTAGGCTATCCCTGAGTCGAGGGGATCTGGGTCCTTGCCACCCCATGGCACATCTATTTCCCTCAGGAATCTACCAACTTACGTGTACACCAAGCCCTCTAAATTTGGACGACAACTTTCCCGCGAAGAAAGACTACTCGTCCAGGTTTCCCTCTTTGAAGACACACGAAAGAGACATAACTATAAATAAAATATGGCCTTCCCACTTAGGCAAATGTGGTTGTACGGGTTAGTTCAGTTCTGGGGCACCGTGGTTTGTCATGTGAGCATGACGGAGAAGGGAGTCTGACACTACACTATTGTTCCCTCCATCGGTAATAGTGGCATCCCACTCTATGTTGAAAATATGCCCTAGAGGCAATAATATTGTATTATTATATTTCCATATTCATAATTAAGTGTTTATATTTCATACTATAACTGCTATGATCCTGGAATATGTGATTCAATGGAAAACTCATATGCACGTGTGAAATGATAAACGAATAAAATAAAAGTTCCTAGTCTCGCCTCTAAGACTAGCTCAAGTGTTGTTGGTGATCATGTTTTCCGGATCTTAGGATATCGTTAAGTGTAATGATAGTCCTAAAACAACACTGAGATTATGATGTTGGAGGAACAATCACGATGAATTGACCCAAACTTGTTTGTTATGAATTGAGATAATATCGTCTGTAATAAATTGTACTAACACAAAGTGTTAACGTGTGATTTTCCTCCTTAGACCATGATAGTATTGTAGTCACTTCTTACCGTACGGTGGGCTTTGGGGTTGCTCAAACATCACATGTAACACGATGATCATAACGACAACTTGCAGGTTCATCAGAAAGTTTGACAAGGGACTAGATAGCTCGAGAGTGGGATTTGCTCCTCTGACGATGGGGAGATATTCTTAGGGCCCTCTCGTTATGATGGCATCCATCATCGTCTGGCTAGACACAGGTGACTATGTCACAGGGATGCCGGAACACGATAACGAGAAAGAAGAAGAAGACCGGTAACGAGGATTTCGATATAGTGAGCATGTGTTGACTCAGGAGGATACCGACGCATCCTAGGTTTTGTAAAGTATCGCAAAGCAAAGGAGACATCACATGATAACCATAGGTTCACTCAAATTTCATTCATGTGCTCATAGGGATCGATATGGACGTCCACGATCCCACTGTCGGTCATTGAACGAATGATTTCGTTCATCTCTATGAGTTACCGTACCTACGGGGTCACAAGCTTAAGGCAATCACGATCTACTGAGTGTTAATAGGACGGGGGTGATGAGAATATATTTGTATAATTGTTTCATTAATATTCAGAATATTTCTGAGAGGACCCAGAAGCGTTTCGGGGTCACCGGAAGGGTTTCGGTGAATATCGGGTAATACCGGGTATTACCTGTAAATATATATAGGTGAAAATGTTTTTGGGGATGTTAAATTATATATAAATTGGTCTAAAAGTATTTAGAACAATTTTATATTTAATTTAATATCAACGGGCCTAAAAAGGCCAAGAGGTGGAATGCAACTTGGGCCACAAAGGCTCGAGTGGGAAGATGCCTCCCTTCCCTAAGGAAGGTGGCCGAATAGGAGTGGGAGAGGAGTCCAGCTCCTCCTCCCCCTTGGCCAGCACCCCAAGGAGGCTTTCCCTCCTTTGTGGCGGCCCTCCCTCTCCCCTCTAACCTATATATACTTGAGGATTTGTGCTCTTTTGACATACAAGTTTTGGAGCCTCCTCTAGTTCTTCTAGTTCTAGTTCTAGTTTGTCCTAGTTGACTAATTAGAGCTAGGCTAATCCTCTTGTACTCATAATTAGAAGTCATGTATGGTTCAAATCTCCTCACTCTAATTCTCCAATGATGATTCGCTCTGGACGGTGAAGCGCTTCCGGACTGTTAAGGCTGCGCGCTTGCGACCAAGTAGAGAGGCTGTGCTTTCAATCTTCGGCTTGAGGGACTGTTCATGGGCGGTATGAGGGATCATTCATCGACGGTACGAGGGACTCCAAGTATGATCTACGCCGACACGTCTTATTCCGCTACAACTCGGTAATGGTAAAGATCGTGATCCCAACCCGTTATGCATCTTCATATTGATCTTGGGTGATCGTAGCCGCGAAAATTTTGTTTTCTACTACGTTTCTCAACAGTGGTATCAGAGCAGTTATATGAGTAGGTGCAGGTTGCGATCTAGATCACATGTGATTGTGAGGGTCGATGTTCTTGCTATGTTTCCCTCGAGTGTTGCTTTGGTTCAATTCATCGACGACATGGTGTCGCTTTTCACAAGGTTCTGACAATCGATCAGCTCTGGCTGTCGACGATCTGCTAACAGTTCCTTGGGCTTCACCATAGTTGAGAATAGTGAACCATTGCGTACATAAGAGGGTGCCGAAGATGGATGATCTTCTAGGGGGTCACGCGTATTTCACGAAGTTTAGTGTGAGGCTAGAGATTTTAATTAAGTCTCTTGTTTCACACACCCAAAACTTAATTTAACATCAAGAATCATTGCCTAAATTGTGGACGTAGGTAGCTAGTATTATTTGTTAAAACTGGTTAACCACGTAACTAAAATTTTGCTAAAACCGATTAGAGGATGTCTAACTTGGTTTTGTAGGGTATGCGTATGATGTGGTATAGCCTTCGTCATGATAATGAGTTTATGCATGAGATGGTTATAAGTTGTAATGTTAAGTGGCCTGCACGTCAGGGCATGATGGCTAGAGCCACGAGATTGCCACATTAATGTAAATATCGTAGAGATAGCCTACAGGTTATAGGCGATGATGGCAACCGTACACGGAGGACCCCGGCGTGGAGAAGGTGTACATGGCGCGGGGTGAGGAGCTATAATTTTGTGCCACTGTGGAATTTCTGAATTTGGCGCCATGACAACGTTTTTGAAATGGCCGCCATGGCAAAGTTTTCTAAAATTGCCACCACGGCAACATTTTTGAAACGGTTGCCATGACAACAAAATATTGGTCGTCACGACGCTTCAACTGGAGATTGAAGATGGTCATGGAGATTCCCAGTGCCCAGGGCTATACCATATCATGGTTTTATGAATTGCCTGAGATGTTTAACCCTTTGTTGTTTGCACCATTTGATTGCGCAGTAGTAAATTATTAGGGTGATCTCTCACAGGAAATATCAATTTAAAAAGGTGCTCTTCCAAGTGTTGCAACCGTCTATAACATGTAGCGTTCTGGAGTGCGTCTTGTCCACATGAGTACAAACGGGACGTGAGGTGTAAGACGGGACTGGTCAGACCATGTTAGCAGATAACACTCGGTTGTCTTAAAGTTCTAGCAGAATCATTCTGTGCTCGGAGCACAAAGCATCAAAAGATGAACAAGAGTCATATGGGGATATGGTTGGCAATAGTTTGCCCACCTGTAGGATCGAAAGTAGGTCTAGAGGGGGGGGGGTGATTAGACTAATTGACCAAATAAAAATCTAACCTTTTCCCAATTTTAGTTGTGGGCAGATTTTAGCACTTAGCACAAGTCAAGCAATCAACCTACACATGCAATTCTAAGAGTGTAGCAGCGGAAAGTAAAACATTGCATATGAAGGTAAAGGGAAGGGTTTGGAGAGTGCAAACGCAATGATGACATGGAGATTTTTGGCGTGGTTCCGATAGGTGGTGCTATCGTACATCCACGTTGATGGAGACTTCAACCCATGAAGGGTAACAGTTGCGCGAGTCCATGGAGGGCTCCACCCACGAAGGGTCCACGAAGAAGCAACCTTGTCTATCCCACCATGGCCATCGCCCACGAAGGACTTGCATCACTCGGGTAGATCTTCACGAAGTAGGCGATCTCCTTGCCCTTACAAACTTCTTGGTTCAACTCCACAATCTTGTCGGAGGCTCCCAGGCGACACCTAACCAATCTAGGAGACACCACTCTCCAAAAGGTAATAGATGGTGTGTTGATGATGAACTCCTTGCTGTTGTGCTTCAAATGATAGTCTCCCCAACACTCAACTCTCTCTCTCTCTCTCAGATTTGGCTATGGTGGAAAGATGATTTGAGTGGAAAGCAACTTGGGGAAGGCTAGAAATCAAGATTCTTGTGGTAGGATTGGAATGTCTTGATCTCAACACATGAGTAGGTGGTTCTCTCTCAGAAAATGTATGCTGGAAGTGTAGGCACGTTCTGATGGCCCTCTCACAAATGGAGAATGGGGTGGAGGGGTATATCTAGCCTCCACACAAAATCAAACCGTTACACACATTTGACCCAGCTCGGTCAGACCGAATGGAAGAACTCGGTGAGACCGATTTAGTTCAAAATGTGAACGTTAGGAATCTCGGTTGGACCGAATGGAACAACTCGGTGGGACCGATGTTCTAGGGCTTAGGGCAAACATCAACTCGGTGGCACCGATTGCATCAACTCGGCGAGACGGTGAAGCAATAAGGCAGCATAAAAGATGTCAAGCCAACTCGGTGTGACCGATCGCATTTTTGGGGAGACCGAAACAATTGCAACAGGCAACAAAGAGTTTGCAAGGCCATCTCGGTGAGACCGAGATCCGTATTGGTGTGACCGAACTGTTAGGGTTTCTGGCAGTGGCTATGTCATATGAACTCGGTGGCGCCGGATAGAAAGAATCGGTGAGGCCGAGTTTGACTTTGGGTTTTGGACATATTTGGAATGAGAAAGTGGTTGAGGGCTTTGTAGAATATCACTAAGCACTTGAGCAAGTAGACCATTAAGCAACACCTCATCCCCTTTTAATAGTATTGGCTTTCCTATGGACTCAATGTGATCTTGGATCACTAAAATATAAATGAAGAGTCTTGAGCTTTTGCCAAAATGTGTCCTTAGCATTTTGAGGGGTCCACATCTCTAGTCCATACCATGCCATTCATTGAACTTTCTGGAATATTAAACTTGAATGGATATTATTTCAATGAGCTATATGTTGTTATGAATTACCAAAACCACCCGGGGATTAGTTGCACTTTCACCACCGGTCCAAATTCTCGTCATCAGTTATGTCTACATCAATGGTTGAGAACTAGATTTGGATCTTGAATCACTCATTATCAATTATGAGAGATATTGATTTGAGTGGGAGCATAATTATGTATTAATTAATTTTAATCACTAGTGCAAATTAATTATGGACAACGCCTATGTGTAGTTTCCATTATAGTTGTAGAATTATGGCTCACAGTTCCACCTTTGTTGTTGAAATTGATTGACTGTTGTTTATCTTGTTGAATCTTTTACGATTGAGAGGATTGTCCTCTAAGAGTGCCAAGAAGGATTTTGTTCTACTGCATGCTTGCAATGCTCTCCTGCTAATGCTATGGATGACGAGACTTACGTCGACTTTCGATCCAAAAGGCTGAGAATTACATTACGATCTACTTGCTTCTGAGAAACCCGAACTTCAAAATATATGGGATAGTTATGTGATATTCTTAGAACCGAAAATTGTTTTCAGAAACAAACAAAGGTTAAAAGATATATGATATCTAAAGAAGTGTTTTGTTTGCAAGTTCTAGTGAAGCGTTCAACTATGTTTGAGACTAAAATGTTTAAAATCCGGAAGAACACCAGCCATGAGTTGATGGTGAGAACTTAAAGAGAAAGAACAAAACCAAAGGATGTCAAGACTTATATGCCTAGGAAAGTTTGGGGCTCATGCCACTCTTAAAAGGTTAGATGATTCTTCTGTTGAGTGGGAGAAATATTGAAAGTCAAACTATAAGATGTTTAGAGGCAGAAAGAAAAGAAGACTGAAATGTCTAGGTCAGGTATGAATGTCATACAAGTTATAAGATGTAGAGAAAGTCGGTCAGGCAAAGTGTGATTTTTGAGAATTGTGATTAAATTGTTAAACACTAAATTGTTCGTGAATTGTGGTTAAAAGTTGATCACAAGGATACCGACTCGATTGCATGTTGTGGCGAATTGATGCAAGAATTACTATGGCCTGATGACCAACAAATTAATGAGGTTAAAATATGTGTTGACATTTTTTGTAAAAGTTATGATACTTATTCATTAGCATATTACCTCTAAATTTATTATCATAATCCATTTCAGAGTTTTTAACACTCTAGCCCATTGCATAGAAGTTACAAGGAGGTTGTTCATAAGAGAACAATATTTGTTTGATGTAATGAACAAAAGGGCCATGATACTATTGTGAATAGGATGTAAGTTATGAATACCGATGATAGAATTGAACATCCATAACACTAACGCTAAATGTCACAAGACTAAAAGAATACCACATATGTGTGGCACTACATTTAGTCACATTGGAGAAACTCGCATGGAGAAATTCCATAGTGATGGATTTTGGAGTCATATGATGACGAATCTTCTGACACTTGCAACTTTTGTCCAAATAGTGAAGTAAACTAAAATACCGTTTACAGGCCATAAAAAACGCGCAACAAAATAATTGGAAATGTGCATATTGATGTATGTAGTCCAGTAAGTGTTGTTGCAATCAATGGATTTATCTATCTTCAAGAATGACTCATGTAGATATTTATATTTACTAATTGAGACATAAATCTGGACCTTTTGAAATGTTTCGAAGGATTTTCACAATGAAGTAGAAATTATTGTAACAATAAAATTATGTTTCTACAATTGGATTGTAGAAAAGAATATTTGAGTTACAAATTTAGCGAATGTCTGATGAGTTGTGAAAAATATTTTATAGCTTGCACCTCCTAGAAACACTACTAAGAGCAGAGTGTTTTGAGTAGATATAATCAAGCTATGTATGACATGGTGCGATCAAAGATGACATTAAATATTTCACCAATATACTTTTTAAATGTGATGCTTTAGAGACTGTGGCTTTTACACCTAAAAGAGCGCCATCAAACCTGTTGAAATAAACTCTTATAAGATAAGTGCTACTTTGTAGGTTATCCCAAATGGTTGGGTATTCCTCTATCACTATGCAGATGCAAAGTGTTTTGCCACAGAGTGCGGTGATGCGGCTTGAAACTGCGTCGGTATTTCCCCAAAGAGGAAGGGATGATGCAGTACAACTACGATAGGTATTTCCCTCAGTTATGAAACCAAGGTATCAATCCAGTAGGAGAACCAAGCAACACTATGTAAACGGTACCTGCACACAAAGAACAAATCCTCGCAACCCAACGCGTAAGAGGGGTTGTCAATCCCTCCTTGGTAAAAAGATAGATTGTTTTGTATGTGTTTGGATAAATAGATCTGAATAAAAAGTGAAATAAAATAAATAAAGAAAAAGTGCAGCAAGGTATTTTTTGGGTTTTTGGAATAATAGATCTGAAAACAAAAGCGGTGAAAAATAGATCGGAAAGCAATATGATAAAAGATAGACCCGGGGGCTATAGATTTCACTAGTGGCTTCTCTGGAGAAAATAGCATACAGTGGGTAAACAAATCATGGGTCACTCTTCCATGTCACATACATCTTGGTGGAGCACTCAAAATGATAAGATTTAAATAACATGCACTCATCACCAAGGATAAAAGTGATTGATCATGCACAAACATTCATAGATATAATCATGCAAGCACACATTAAGCGTAGTATGATCAAACACATGATCACATAAAGTATCTCACGAGCATAACACAAATGTAGCAAGAGTAGCAACAATCAAACAAACCAAAGTAGCAAGGCAAATAAGACTAACAAAAGCAAAAGACACTCTCTCTCGAAGCCTATGATCTATACACTTTCTCCCCCTTTGGCAACAAGTTACCAAAAAGTTCGAAAACATATAGTGCTATGCGGCTCTCTAGGCATGATCTCCGGGAGCTCCTGAAGTGGTCTTCTAGCTTGTAGCTTCGGTGTGCGTAGATGGCGTTGAGATGACTACGTCTGCAAATGCTTCTGCTGAAGTCTGTGGAGCTGGAGGAGTTGACACTGGAGGAGCAACTGGGGCTGTGGCTGCAGTGGTAGGAGCAGAGTGAGCAGTCCTCAAATCTGCAACTGGCTTAGTAGCTGACCTCTGTGCCCTTGGCACTGACCGAAACCTGTCTGCAGTGGGTCTATCATCATAGTCCTCAGCATCATCCCTTAGCTTTTCCACAATGGTCTGAATCTCTATGACCTTCATATCAAGGTCATGCATCTTTGTCTCAATGATCCTCTCGAGACTCTCCTGATTTTGAGACAAGGTGGCCAAGCTCTTCTCAATCCTCATGGTAGCCTCAAGCAGATAACTGAGGCGATCTTGCTTGGTCTTGAGATTCACTATTGAAGCATCTGGAGCACTTGTTGCCTTCGCTGCTTTTGCAACCTTTGCTTTCTCGATCTTCTCCTGGGCCTCAGCACATGTAGGATGGGATGCATCCATGACAACCTTGTTGTCCTCAAAATCAGGCCTCAGGGGTAGATGCTCTTTGTCAAGCAGATATGTCCCAGTTCCAACCTTGGAGTTGATCAACATCTAAATGTGTGTGGCATATCCACAAGACCTCTTCTGGTCGGCTGCTGTCCTCTTCACTATTTCAATAATCAAGCTCATGACTTTAAACTTCTAGGGAACATCAAACAAATGAAGTAAGTTGATGGAGTATGCCTCAAGATGGTGTTCATGGTGGTTAGTCCAGCAAGCAGATAATATATTGATCCTAGCTTGTGTGTCTCCAGAGCTGCATCAGGTATAGGTTTGTACATGTTGGCCATTGAGTTGTGATCTTTCTTGGGTTTGCCATAAACATCAAGATCATTTTCTTCTTCCTTGGGAGCATTGATAAGCTTGGCCCATTCAGAAATCGATGACTGGTATCTGGTTCCCTCAGTCATCCAGACAATCTTACCATCTGGGTACAAATGGGCAGTGGAGTAGAACTGCATGATCCTCTCTTCGTTCCACTTGGTCAATTTCTGTCCAACAAACTCATCAACCTCATTCAGCCTGAAGCTTTCATGCACATGGGGATAATAATCTTCATTTTCATCAATGTAATCCCAGTCAACCCATTTCATGTCACATACTATGGGCTTCTTGTCCAATAAGACAGTCTCATAGAAGTCCTGCTATTCTCTGGTGTGAAAACGGTAGTCTACAGCAGTCCTTCTCCTAGTGGCATATGGATCATTCTGTCTCCATAGTCTCAAACCATGATCATTCCTCAACTTCATGTTTTTTGCCACTTGATGATCATCATTATGATCTGGGATCTTGGGCTTCAATTTCCTGAGCACTAGTGGCTCATCATCTTCTTGGACCTCAGGCACTGGGGCCTTGTTCTTCTCTGCAACTGAGATGTTCCTAGTAGATCTCTTTGGAGCAGTTGACTTGGGTGCTTGAGCTGGAGTTGTGGGCTTGGGGGCAGACTTGGGCTTTGAAGGAGCAGCACCAGTCTTGATAGCATCTGCCATCAACTTCTGTGACTTGGCAGGAGGTGCAGAAGGCTCTTCCTCCTCATCTTCTTCCTCATCAGAAGAATGCTTTTCAAACTCAGCCATCGGATCAACAAGTTTGCACCATCTTCCTCTTTTCCTTTCTTTCTTCTTGCTGACCTCTCCTCCAGCACCATTTGCTGGCTTTACTTGCTCTTGGGCATAGTAGATTGCCTAGCCTTAGACATAGGATTCCTCTTAGCAGGAGCTTTCTTTTGCAGTCCTGGCTTGG
The DNA here is from genome assembly GCA_011799875.1 of Thinopyrum elongatum. Taxonomy (NCBI): domain Eukaryota; kingdom Viridiplantae; phylum Streptophyta; class Magnoliopsida; order Poales; family Poaceae; genus Thinopyrum; species Thinopyrum elongatum. The sequence goes on from CM022303.1 coordinate 278,980,027, forward strand.
TAGCAGCAGCAGTGCCATATTCCTTCTTGAGCACCTTCTTCTTGGAGGTCACTTCCTCCTCAATCACAAAGTCCTCATCTTCACTATCAGAATTTCTCTTCTTTCTCTGCCTGGTAGCTGCCTTTGGCAAGTTGCTAGGGGTGCTTCTGCTTCCCTCATCATAGCTACCAGAGGGACTAGTGCCCTCACTGAGGTTGACTTGATCTTAAGACTTGTTCTGGCTGTCAGTAGCTTCTGACATCTCTGCAACTGACACTGTGAATAGATGGGTGTGGGTAGAGTAGATGAGCATCACAAAATACAATTGGTTTTTGCAAAAAATGTTTCAAAATCTTAACCTTAGTTTTCTGCAGAAAGCATTTCGGAGCTACCGATTTGATAATGTCGGTGACACCGAAGCACTTAACAGAGCTTAAACATGCAATTTTGGGTCAGACCGAGTTGCAGTTCGGTGACTCCGAGATGCTAGGGTTTCACTGAGAAATTGCTTTCGGTCTCACCGATTAGTACACTTCGGTCAGACCGAGTTGTACTTAGTTCAATGGCCAGTGCCAATCGGTGTGACCGAAAACTTCAATTCGGTCGGTCCGAGATGAGTTCGGCGGAAACCTAACCCTAAGATTTTGCATCAAATCTAATCTAGAGGATTATTTGTGTGGATAAGAAGCTTTCAATCGTGGCAAGAATACAGGCATTTGCTTTGTGCATTGAATCAGAGTAAAGAAATAGCACAAAGGGGCCGAACCATACCCTAACTTGGTGGTGGTTCGCTACGGCGGCAATGGCAGAGGCGATGTCCGTTGACGGCGGCGGAGACCTGCGACGACGGTGCACAGGTGGAGACGGTGACGATCGGGAGACCAAGGGGCGGCGGCAATGGGGTGCAGGAGCGAGAAGTTTGAAGGAATTTCCAAATGTTCGGTCCGCGATATATATACCCATATGCTGTCGGTGGCACCGAGTGGAACGTCTCGGTGGCACCGAGATGCAAAACTGCTTACAGTTACTGCAACTTGGTGGGACCGAATCATTCTAATCGGTGGCACCGAGGTGAAAACCTAGATCAACTTAATGGTTTCGGTGAGACCGAATAGGAATGAGTCGGTCTGACCGAAATTCGCTAAGAGGTTTTGGAAGTTAGCCATTGACGGATTGGTGGCTCCGAGTGCTCCTCACCCGGAGGGTCCGAAAGTGACTTGTTCAAATTTTGTGATGTAGCATGAATAGAGTTTGAGAAGAGAACAAGCATAGATAGCTAGAGGAAGTTCTTAGGCATTCTTGTCCATCCATTTGGCCAATAAAAACCAAATAATCAAAACTACAAATGGATGTCCTTGAATGGAGAAAATTATGCATCCAACATGCTCACATAATAAAATAGCAAATAAAACATGTGACAAAGCATGCACATACACTCTAGCATCTATCAAGCAATTGGCGATGAATAGGTCATCTATATATGAGTATATTGACTTAGGAGTCAAATGAGAACATTTGATCATAGGTCATACTCATCGTTTAAGCACAAGTGGGGTTGCCACTTTTACATAAAGCATTGTTGTGTTCACACCATTAGAGTTGCTTTAGCTCAAATTTTAGAGCAAAGCTCCCCCTAGATGTGATACCCCCCCCCTAAGAGGGATGAACTAACCTTGGGTTTTGTCGATGATGACTTCATGTAGATAGTGAAGATGTGGATGCTCAATGTTGATGTAGATCTTTTGGATCAATCCATTGGAGTGGGTTGCACTTTCAATACCTACATGCGTTAGTTCCACATGGAACATGCAAGGATATCCATAAACATAGAGTGAAACACAAATATGATGATGTCCATGAAAGCATTAGGTTACCTTGTCCCTTGTCTTACTAACAAGAGGGTTTGTGACTCCATGAACTAGTGCAAGATATGAAGGTTGATTGCACTTGTCCTTGCCAAAATGAATATGAGTGAAGTATGTTGGCGGAGTCACCCTCAGGAACACTCTAGTTCTTCTTCTTTGGGATCCACATCAACTTGATGGGAATCCTTGGACTTGTAGTTGTACTTGATGAAGTAGAACTTGACGTAGTCTTGGGAACCCACTTGACCATGGCCTTAGGAGCTTCTTCAAATGAATCAATCACTTCTTGAAGCTTGTCCTTGCCCTTTAGCTTGTGGTCTTGTGGTGGAAGATCATCTTGAGTTTGTGTTACCTTGAAAGAAGTGGGGTCATACTTATCTTGTTGAGGAACAAACTTCGTCTTGGGGTATTGATCTTCTTCCCACTCAACTCCATTGGCATTGAAATTTCGTTCAAAACCAACACCTTGATTCTTCCGGTGCCTTCCTTGCTTGCGTACAATTTCCTCAAATTGCTTACTTCCGGCAAGGCTTTTGTAAACACCTTTCTCTATAATTCCCTTCAATAAGCTATTTTCTTGCTCAAGTGTAACTTGGCTAAGAGAATCATTAGTGTAATCAAGAGAACTACTAGAAGCAACAATATTGGATTTAACATGGTTATTGTTACTACTAGAGGAAGAATCTTTCTTGTTCTTATTGCTAGATTTTACTTGTGGCATATAGGTAGACAAGAGTAAATGCTTGGCAATGTAAGAAGACTCTTCTTTCGAAGATCATCATTGATAGCTTTTAGAAACCCATGCTCTTGCTCTAAATTTAGCTTCTCGAAGCGTAGCTTCTCATGAGCTCTTAGGAGCTCTCTATGATCCTCTAGAGTTGTTTCATGAGCTAACTTAAGAGTGTTTAGTTCTTTAGTTAGACGCTCAATCTCCTTCTTATCATTGTCATTCGTTTCATCTTGATTAGCATGATTACTAGCAAGTTCATCATTGTTTTCATCACTAATGTTGTCAACAAGTAAATCATCATCACCTAGCAAATCATCTTCATCACTATTGAAATCAACATACTCAGGGTGTGATACCTTAGGGCCTTTAGCCATGAAGCATCTTCCAATTCCTTCATTTGGTGAGTCAAATATGTCGTAGGAGTTGGATGACACAAGTGCAAGACCGGCAACACCTTCATCTTGAGTATATTCGGAGTCAGAGTGATAGCTTCTCTCGGAGTAGTTGTCGGAGTCGGAACCGGATACCCATTCACCAACGTGAGCTTGATGTCTTCATCTTGTGTAGCTCTTTGATGACTTGTCCTTCCTTTCCGAATCCTTGCTTCTTCGAGAGGGTCTTCATTCATAACGATCATCTCTACTCATTCTCTCTCTTGGTGGTGATTCATCTCTTCTACTCCTCCTTTTTGGTGAATCTTCTCTTTTCTTGTAGGGAGCCGTACACTCATTGAAGTAGTGTCCGGGTCTTCCACAATTGTAGCAATTACGATCACGACTAGAAGGTCTTTTGTCATTGTAGGATCTTGACTTGGAGCTTCTCTCTTTGATTCTATTCTTACAGAACTTGTTGAAGTTCTTCACCATTAAGCTCAATTCTTCATTAGAGACTTTCTTCTCACTTGATGTTGTAGGAGCATCACTTGAAGCTTTGTAAGCACCACTTGACTTGTTGTGGAGCTCTTCCTTATCCTTGAGTGACATCTCATGAGCAACAATTCTACCAATGACTTCCGTGGGCTTGAGATCTTTGTAATTGGGCATCATTTGGATTAATGTGCACACGGTGTCATATTTTCCATCCAAGGCTCTTAGGATCTTCTTGATGATGAATTTGTCGGTCATCTCTTCGCTTCCTAAGCCGGCAATCTCATTTGTGATGAGAGCAAGCCTAGAGTACATCTCAACGACTCCTTCACCATCCTTCATCTTGAACTTGTCAAGCTGACTTTGAAGCACATCCAATTTGGATTCCTTGACGGACTCGGCACCTTCGTGCATGTCAACCAAAGTATCCCAAATTTCCTTTGCATTCTCAAGACAGCTGATTTTGTTGAATTCTTTAGGGCACAATCCATTGAAGAGAATATCGCAAGCTTGAGCATTGTATTGCAACATCTTCATTTCTTCCGCGGACGCTTCATGATCCGGTTCTTTTCCATCCTCGAAGAATTCACCTTGCATGCCAATGCGCACAATAGCCCAAACAGCGGGGTTATGACCAAGAATATGCATTTTCATCTTATGCTTCCAACTAGCAAAATTAGTACCATCTAAGTAAGGACCTCTACGGTGGTAATTTCCCTCGCTAGACGCCATACTCTCCTAGGTTGTGAAACCAAGGCTATGATCACCAAAGCTATGGAAATCAAGGCAAATGGAGACCAAAGCTTTGATACCACTTATAGGATCAAAAGTAGGTCTAGAGGGGGGGGTGATTAGACTACTTGACCAAATAAAAATCTAACCTTTTCCCAATTTTAGTTGTGGGCCGATTTTAGCACTTAGCACAAGTCAAGCAATCAACCTACACATGCAATTCTAAGAGTGTAGCAGCGGAAAGTAAAACATTGCATATTAAGGTAAATGGAAGGGTTTGGAGAGTGTAAACGCACTGATGACATGGAGATTTTTGGCATGGTTCCGATAGGTGGTGCTATTGTACATCCACGTTGATGGAGACTTCAGCCCACGAAGGGTAACGGTTGCGCGAGTCCACGGAGGGCTCCACCCATGAAGGGTCCATGAAGAAGCAACCTTGTCTATCCCACCATGGCCATCGCCCATGAAGGACTTGCCTCACTCGGGTAGATCTTCACGAAGTAGGCGATCTCCTTGCCCTTACAAACTTCTTGGTTCAACTCCACAATCTTGTCGGAGGCTCCCAAGCAACACCTAACCAATCTAGGAGACACCACTTTCCAAAAGGTAATAGATGGAGTGTTGATGATGAACTCCTTGCTCTTGTGCTTCAAATGATAGTCTCCCCAACACTCAACTCTCTCTCTCAGATTTGGCTATGGTGGAAAGATGATTTGAGTGGAAAGCAACTTGGAGAAGGCTAGAAATCAAGATTCTTGTGGTAGGATTGGAATGTCTTGATCTCAACACATGAGTAGGTGGTTCTCTCTCAGAAAATGTATGCTGGAAGTGTAGGCACGTTCTGATGGCTCTCTCACAAATGGAGAAGGGGGTGGAGGGGTATATCTAGCCTCCACACAAAATCCAACCGTTACACACATTTGACCCAGCTCGGTCAGACCGAATGGAAGAACTCAGTGAGACCGATTTAGTTCAAAATGTGAATGTTAGGAATCTCGATGGGACCAACTGGAACAACTCGGTGGGACCGATGTGCTAGGGCTTCGGGCAAACATCAACTCAGTGGCACCGATTGCATCAACTCGGCGAGACCGAAGTGAAGCAATAAGGCAACAGAGAAGATGTCAAGCCAACTCGGTGTGACCGATCGCATTTTTGGTGAGACCAAAACAATTGCAACAGGCAATAGAGAGTTTGCAAGGCCATCTCGGTGAGACCGAGATCCGTATCAGTGTGACCGAACTGTTAGGGTTTCTGGAGTGGCTATGTCATATGAACTTGGTGGCGCTAGATAGAAAGAATCGGTGAGGCCGAGTTTGACTTTGGGTTTTGGACATATTTGGAATGAGAAAGTGGTTGAGGGCTTTGGAGCAATATCACTAAGCACTTGAGCAAGTAGACCATTAAGCAACACCTCATCCCCTTTTAATAGTATTGGCTTTCCTATGGACTCAATGTGATCTCGGATCACTAAAATATAAATGAAGAGTCTTGAGCTTTTGCCAAAATGTGTCCTTAGCATTTTGAGGGGTCCACATCTCTAGTCCATGCCATGCCATTCATTGAACTTTCTGAAATATTAAACTTGAATGGTTATTAGTTCAATGAGCTATATGTTGTTATGAATTACCAAAACCACCCGGGGATTAGTTGCACTTTCACCACCGGTCAAAATTCTCGTCATCAGTGATGTCCACATCAATGGTTGAGAACTAGATTTGGATCTTGAATCACTCACTATCAATTATGAGAGATATTGATTTGAGTGGGAGAATAATTATGTATTAATTAATTTTAATCACTAGTGCAAATTAATTATGGACAACGTCTATGTGTAGTTTCCGTTATAGTTGTACAATTATGGCTCACAGTTCCACCTTTGTTGTTGAAATTGATTGACTATTGTTTATCTGGTTGAATCTTTTACGATTGAGAGGATTGTCCTCTAAGAGTGCCAAGAAGGATTTTGTCCTACTGCATGCTTGCAATGCTCTCCTGCTAATGCTATGGATGACGAGACTTGCATCGACTTTTGATCCAAAAGGCTAAGAATTACATTACGGTCTACTTGCTTCCGAGAAACCCGAACTTCAAAATGTATGGGATAGTTATGTGATATTCTCAGAACCGAAAATTATTTTCAAAAACAAACAAAGGTTAAAAGATATATGATATCTAAAGAAGTGTTTTGTTTGCAAGTTCTAGTGAAGCGTTCAACTATGTTTGAGACTAGAATGTGTAAAATCCGGAAGAACACCAGTCATGAGTTGATGGTGAGAACTTAAAGAGAAAGAACAAAACCAAAGGATGTCAAGACTTATATGCCTAGGAAAGTTCAGGGCTCATGCCACTCTTAAAAGGTTAGATGATTCTTCTATTGAGTGGGAGAAATATTGAAAGTCAAACTATAAGATGTTTAGAGGCGGAAAGAAAAGAAGACTGGAATGTCTAGGTCAGGTATGAATGTCATACAAGTTATAAGTTGTTGAGAAAGTCGGTCAGGTAAAGTGTGATTTTTGAGAATTGTGATTAAATTGTTAAACACTAAATTCTTCGTGAATTGTCGTTAAAAGTTGATCACAAGGATACCGACTCGATTGCATCTTGTTGCAAATTGATGCAAGAATTACTACGACCTGATGACCAACAAATTAATGAGGTTAAAATATGTGTTGAATTTTTTTGTAAAAGTTGTGATACTTATTCATTAGCATATTACCTCTGAATTTATTATCATAATCCATTTTAGAGTTTTGTATACTCTAGCCCATTGCATAGAAGTTACAAGAGGTTGTTCATAAGAGAACAATATTTGTTTCATGTAATGAACAAAAGGGCCATGATCCTATTGTGAATAGGATGTAAGTTATGAATACTGATGATAGAATTGAACATCCATAACACTAACGCTAAATGTCACAAGACTAAAAGAATACCACATATGTGTGGCACTACATTTAGTCACATTGGAGAAACTCGCATGGAGAAATTCCATAGTGATGGATTTTGGAGTCATATGATGACGAATCTTCTGACACTTGGAACTTTCGTCCAAATAGTGAAGTAAACTAAAATACCGTTCACAGGCCATAAAGAACGCGCAACAAAAAAATTGGAAATTTGCATATTGATGTATGTAGTCCAATAAGTGTTGTTGCAATCAGTGGATTTATCTATCTTCAAGAATGACTCATGTAGATATTTATATTTACTAATTGAGACATAAATCTGGACCTTTTGAAATGTTTCGAAGGATTTTCACAATGAAGTAGAAATTATTTAACAAGAAAATTATGTTTCTACAATTGGATTACAGAAAAGAATATTTGAGTTACAAATTTAGCGAATGTCTGATGAGTTGTGAAAAATATGTTATAGCTTGCACCTCCTAGAAACACTACTAAGAGCAGAGTGTTTTGAGTAGATATAATCAAGCTATGTATGACATGGTGCGATCAAAGATGACATTAATTATTTCGCCAATATACTTTTTAAATGTGATGCTTTAGAGACTGTGGCTTTTACACGTAAAAGAGCGCCATCAAACCTGTTGAAATAAACTCTTATAAGATAAGTGCTACTTTGTAGGTTATCCCAAATGGTTGGGTATTCCTCTATCACTATGCAGAGGCAAAGTGTTTTGGCATAGAGTGCAGTGATGCGGCTTGAAACTGCGTCGGTATTTCCCCAAAGAGGAAGGGATGATGCAATACAACTACGGTAGGTATTCCCCTCAATTATGAAACCAAGGTATCAATCCAGTAGGAGAACCAAGCAACACTATGTAAATGGTACCTGCACACAAAGAACAAATCCTCGCAACCCAACGCGTAAGAGGGGTTGTCAATCCCTCCTTGGTAAAAAAATAGATTGTTTTGTATGTGTTTGGATAAATAGATCTGAATAAAAAGTGAAATAAAATAAATAAAGAAAAAGTGCAGCAAGGTATTTTTGGGTTTTTGGAATAATAGATCTGAAAACAAAAGCGGTGAAAAATAGATCGGAAAGCAATATGATCAAAGATAGACCCGGGGGCCGTAGATTTCACTAGTGGCTTCTCTGGAGAAAATAGCATACGGTGGGTAAACAAATTACTTTTGGGCAATTGATAGAAGATCGAATAATTATGACAATATCCAAGGCAATGATTAATACATAGGCATCACGTCCAAGATTAGTAGACCGACTCCTGCCTGCATCTACTACTATTACTCCACACATCGACCGCTATCCAGCATGCATCTAGTGTATTAAGTTCATGGAGAAACGGAGTAATGCAATAAAAACAATGACATGATGTAGACAAGATCTATTTATGTAGGAATAGACCCCATCTTGGTATCCTTAATAGCAACGATACATGCGTGCCTCGCTGCCCCTTCTGTCACTGGGAGAGGAAACCGCAAGATCGAACCCATCACAAAGCACCTCTTCCCATGGCAAGAAAAATCGATCTAGTCGGCCTAACTAAACCAAAGATTCGAAGAAGAAATACGAGGCTGTAAATAATCATGCATATAAGAGATCAAAGAAACTCAAATAATATTCATGGATATAGATCTGATCATAAACTCAAAGTTCACCGGATCCCAACAAACACACCGCAAAAAGAGTTACATCAAATAGATCTCCAAGAGACCATTGGTATTGAGAAGCAAAAAGAGAGAAGAAGCCATCTAGCTACTACCTACAGACCTTTAGGTCTATGGTGGACTACTCACGCATCACGAAGAGGCACCAATGAGGATGATGAACCCCTCCGTGATGGTGTTAGATTGGATCTCGTGGTTCTAGAACTTGCGGCGGCTGGAATTGTGTTTCATCGACTCCCCTAGGGTTTTTGGAATATTTGGGAATTTATAGGGCGAAGAGGCGGTGGAGAAGACCTTCATGGGCCCCAAGATACATCAGGGCATGCTAGGGGCCTCTGGCGCGCCCTGGTGTATCTTGGGCCCCATGGGCCTCCTCCCAGGTGCTTTCTTGATCCCCAAGGTGTCTTCTGGTCCAAAAAAATCTCCAAAAAGTTTTGTTGCATTTGGACTTTGTTTGGTACTGATATTCTGCGAAGTAAAAAACAAGTAAAAAACAGCAACTAGCATTGGACACTATGTCAATAGGTTACTCCCAAAAAATGATATAAAGTTGCTATAAAATGATTGTAAAACATCCATGAATGATAATATAACAACATGGAACAATAAAAAATTATAGATACGTTGGAGATGTATCATGCAGAGATTTTGCAGAAAATATTTCTTGCAAAAGAGTGAGTGGTAGGATAGTGCAAATCGACGAGATTACAGAATCATTGTGATCAGGTCAAAGAAAATAAACACTAGAAGTGGTTCTAAAATTTCTTACCGCGACTGATACAGAAGCCTTTACATGAGATACAGAGACTTCGGTTGAACGTGCAGCTAAACCATATTGGTTGGAAAATTTGTGCAGACCTTCAGGGTGTGCAAACAAAATATTGTTAAAGAAACAATGAACCTATAATACACAGAGAAGTGTTGATGGGACCTGACTCCGGAAATTGGTTATGTGCCAAAATAATCTGAGATAGTATCCATGCACATAATTCAAGTTTAGAACTTGATGGACCCTCCGAAAGACTTAAAGTCTAAAGTGTAGTGTTGGATCTGTAGATTGACAAAGATAAAAATGTTTTATAATGCTTGACTTGTTGCAAATAGTTTATGACAAGATCAAGAAATAGATTATGACAAGATTGTCTCATCATAATAATAATTAAAGTCAATTTGAATTAAACTAGCAATTACTAAATATTTTAGTTATGAGATATAACACATGGATGCCAAAATGTTTCCCATGTGATGGAAATAGAACCAAGGTGGTATGTTTTATACAGTCCATGGTAATTTTCTCGATACAAAGGATGCTAGTAAGTGTGCAAACATCAAGAGATCCAGTAATGATCTGAAGCAAGCATAGTGGAGTTGGAATCTTTGTTTTGATGAATTGATCAAATAATATGATTTCATCGATAGAAACAAAGATGCTTATATTTACAAGAAAGTAGGTGGGGGCATGGTAATATTTCTAAACACTATGTGTGCATGACACATTGTTGATTGGGAATTACATAAATTTCTTAACACAGATTAAGACTTCATTGAAACTAGTTTTTTCAGTAAAGTACTTAGTCAATATAGTCCTTGCATTAAGCATTATAATCTATGGAGGCAGTAGTGTCTAATCAGGGCTTAGCCAAAATACATATTGACAAAGTACTAAAGCAGTAAGAAAAACACCAAAAAGAGTTTCTTCACAAAGTCACATGGAAGGAGTTTTTAGCAAGAATCGGTATCTTGAAATACTGATGAGTGAAATACATGATTTCAGTCACACTTATGTTAAATATGTTCCATGGTATGTAAACAAACAGATATGTCTAGTACTCCAAGTAAGCTACGAGTAAACGTAACCAGAATGACCAAATTATTGATCATATGACAACAGTGAAAATGTCGTTAATGACATGTTTCTCGCATACGGAGAAGATGAAGTGATTTTTGTAAGGAGTTACATCAATACAGACTCGTTGTAAGTAGTACATCGATAAAATCTTCATCAGTGCTCCAAACGATTTTCAATATGAATTAAATGATTAATGGTGGCACGGTAAGTTGGAATTGGTCCAAGAAAGTTACTGTGATGAATTCTATAACAGAAGGCTGAGTATGTTGTTGCTTTAGAAGCAACAATAGAGGGTGATGAATCAAAGGTTCATTTATGAACTTGGTATGGTTTCTAGATGATTATGCAAATGGAACACTATTCTCGATAGTGGTTCTGTAGCTCAATCTAAGGAACCAAAGGTTCTACCAGTGATTCAATGTATACAAAGCTTGTGGGAGACTATTGGAAATATGCCCTAGAGGCAATAATATTGTATTATTATATTTCCATATTCATAATTAAGTGTTTATATTTCATGCTATAACTGTTATGGTCCTGGAATATGCGATTCAGTGGAACACTCATATGCACGTGTGAAATCATAAATGGATAAAATAAAGGTTCCTAGTTTCACCTCTAAGACTAGCTCAAGTGCTGTTGGTGATCATGTTTTTCGGATCTTAGGATACCGTTAAGTGTAACGATAGTCCTAAAACAACATTGAGATTATGACATTAGAAGAACGATCATATTGAATCGACCCAAACTTGTTTGTTATGAATTGAGATAATATCGTCTGTAATCAATTGTAATAACACATAGTGTTAATGTGTGATTTTTGTCCTTAGACCATGAGAGTATCGTAGTCACTTCTTACTGTATGGTGGGCTTTGGGATTGCTCAAATGTCACCTGTGAGATGGTGATCATAACGAGAACTTACAGGTTCATCAGAAAGTTTGAGAAGGGACTAGATAGCTCGAGAGTGGGATTTGCTCCTCTGACGATGGAGAGATATTATTAGGGCCCTCTCGTGTGATGGCATCCATCATCGTCTGGCCAGACACAGGTGACTACGTCACAGGGATGCCGGAACACGATAACAAGAAAGAAGAAGAAAACCGGTAACGAGGATTTTGATATAGTGAGCATGTGTTAACTCAGCAGGATACCGATGCATCCTGAGTTTTGTAAAGTATCATGAAGCAAAGGGAACATCACATTATAACCATAGTTTCACTCGAATATCATTCGTGTGCTCATAGGGATTGATATGGACGTCCATGGTCCCGTTGTCGGTCATTGAACGAAAGGTTTCGTTCATCTCTATGAGTTACCGAACCTACATGGTCATAAGCTTAAGGAAATCATGATCTGCTGAGTATTAGTAGGACGGGAGTGATGAGAATATATTTGTTGAACCGATAAATATATAGGTGGAAAATGTTTTCAGGGATGTTATATTATATATAAAATAGTCTAAAAGTATTTAGGACAATTTTATATTTAATTTAATATCAACGGAACTAAAAAGGCCAAGAGGTGGAAGGCAACTTGGGCCACAAGGGCCCAAGTGGGAAGGCGCCCCCCTTACCTAAGGAAGGAGGCCAAATAGTAGTTGGGGAGGAGTCCAACTCCTCCCCCCCTTGGCCAGCGCCCCAAGGAGGGTTTTCCTCCTTGGTGGTAGCCCTCCCTCTCCCCTCTAACCTATATATACTTGAGAATTTGTGCTCTTATGACATAAAAGTTTTGGATCCTCCTCTAGTTCTTCTAGTTCTAGTTCTAGTTGGTCTCAGTTGACTAATTAGATCTAGGCTAATCCTCTTGTCCCCATAATTAGAAGCACTGTATGGTTCCAATCTCTTCCCTCTACTTCTCCGACAATAATTAGCTTTGGACAGTGAAGCGCAGCCAGATCATGAAGGATGCATGCTTGCAACCAAGTAGAGAGGTCGTGCTTTCGGTCTTCAGTTTGAGGGACTATTCGTGGGTGGTACGAGGGATCATTCATCGACGGTACAAGGGACTCCAAGTACAATCTACACCGACATGTTCGTCCTCCATTGCAACTCGGTGACGGTAACGATCGTGATCCCAACCCGTTATGCTTCTTCATATTGATCTTGGGTGATCGTAGGCGCAAAATTTTTGTTTTCTACTACGTACGTTCCCAGCACTCTACCACTGAATAAAACACGGTTGATGCCCTCTAACAATAAAGTAAACTACAAGCATCTACTAAGGACTACAAAATAACTATGTAATGCATCTATTATTAGTAAGATGGTAAAATAACTAGGTAATGCTTTTACTGAAAGTAATACGGTAATGTAGAACTACTACTGAAAGTAATACCGAAAAAAGTAAGTAACAGACAAAACGATAAACAGATAAAGACGGAAAAGCAATCAAATGACTTCAAGCAATGTCACAAGTTCCTCGTTGCTCATGATAATAAGCTGGCTTGCTTCCGGCCGATGAGTCTTCATGAAGTGGTGTGGTGATCCTCCCGGCAAAGTGCGTCGACGAACGGGGTCTTGGTAACGGCCTACTTATGTTAAACAAACAAGGGGATGAACTATGAGCACAAATAAGTAAGCAAACAATACTAATAGAACGACCTCGAAAAAAGGAAAATGTGAGCATTGGAATCACCTAAATCTGAGTTACGAGCTAAAGGATATAAAGGCTTTCCTAACAGGGACCTACCTACAAAAAAATAATCACAACCGGGTCCCTGACAACACTGCGGCTGGCGGCTTCTCTAGAAATACATTTTCCAGTGGGGAAAATGTACTCTACCCGCGTGCGCTTTCTCCAAATGAAAATAAACTCAGCTTCAGTGCGCTTCCTCCTAGCGAAAGCGTAAACCAACGCGTGTGTGTCCACTTATTTGATGTGGCTGGGCTCTCTCTCACTAGCGGGTGGGTTTGGGGGCCCACCGATCAGGTTTCTCTCTCCTCCTTCCTTCTCTTCTTCCTCCTTCCTTCTTCTCCTCGGCACCGCAGCTGGGTTCCTCTGCTTTGGTAGCTGCTGATGCTCTGGTGGTCTTCGTGGGCGGGCGTGGCCATGGATGGGGTCGCCGGCGAGTGGCTCGTCTGTTGGTGGGTGGCAGGAGCCGGGGGTGGCTACTGGTGCGGCTTCACGCGGCGTCCGAGGACGGCAGCTCCGGTGAAGGGTGGGGCTTCGGTGGGGGATTTGGTCGGGCGAGGGGGCTGGCATGCTCTATGGTGTGCGGTGCATCTCGTGGATGGGTCCATGAGCGCCGGGGTTTGGCGGGGGAGTGGATTGGGGGGTGGAGGTTGTGGGCGACAACAAGGTATTCTGTGCAAGTGATGTAAGTAGTGATAACAAATAGTTTTGTAGCAGGTAATTCATGACAATTATCTAGTAATAATAGTAACAAGAGTGCAGCAAGGTGTCCCAATCCTTTCTTTTAGCAAAGGACAAGCTAAAAGTACTTCTTATATTGAGCAAAACGTTCTCGAGGACACATGTGAATCCTCGTCTAGTCACGTTCATTATGTTTAGTTGCTTCACATTCACTACTTTGATAATTTGATATGTGGGTGGACCGGTGCTAAGGTGATGTTCTTACTTGAACAAACAACCCACTTATGATTACCCCCTCTTGCAAGCATCTACAACTATGAAAGAAGAATTAAGATAAATCTAACCATAGCATGAAACATATGGATCCAAATCAGCCCCTTCTAGAATAACTCATAAACTTGAGTTTAAGCTTCTGTCACACTCGCAACCCATCATCTACTTATTACTCCCCAATGCTTTCCCCTAGGCCCAAACATGTTGAAGTGTCATGTAGTTGACGTTTGCACGACACCACTAGAGGAAGAACAACATACACATCATCAAAATATCGAACGAACACCAACTTCACATAATTACTTATAACAAGACTTCTCCCATATCCTTAAGAACAAACGGAACTACTCACAAATCATATTCATGTTCAAGATCAAAGGGGTATTGTATATGATTAAGGATCTAAACATATAATCTTCCACCAAATAAACCAACTAGCATCAACTACAAGATGTAACCAACACTACTAGTAATCCACATGTACCAATATGAGGTTTTGATGAACTAGGGTTTGAGATGAGATGAACTAGGGTTTGAGATAGAAGAGATGAACTAGGGTTTGAGATGAGATGGTGCTGGTGAAGATGTTGATGAATATTGGTCCTCCCACGATGACAGGATCATTGGTGATTTTGATGGCTTCGATTTCCCCCTTCCGGAGGGAAGTATCCCCGGTGAAATCGCTCTGCCGGAGAGCAAAAGTGCTGCTTCCCAGGTTCTGCCTCGAGATGGCGGCACTTCGTCCTGTAAGTCTTCTCTTGATTTTTTAGGGCAAATGGCATCATATAGGAGAAGGAGGGCCACAGAGGCCTGTTGGTGAGCCCACAAGCTCACATGGTGCGCCCCAGGGGGGCACCACCTGAGCTTGTCTCTCACTAGTGGGGCCCCTCCTGGTGATTCTTCTTCCAGTATTTTTTATTAATTCCAAAATAAATCTCTGTAAATTTTTAGGTCATTTGGAGCTCCGGAGAATAGCTATCTCTGCTATAGCTCTTTTTTCAGGTCCAGAAGTCCAACTGCGAGCAATCTCCCTCTTCATATAAATCTTACATAAATAGAGAGTGAAGTCATTAGAATTACCTCATGAAGTGAAATGTTAACCCAAAACATTATAAATAACAGTAAGAAAATATGATGCAAAATGGACGTATCAACTCCCCCAAGCTTAGACCTTGCTTGTCCTCAAGCAATACTTAACTCGATAATCATGACCACTATTATGGACATGGTAGCATCATGATCATTATTATAACAGCAATAAATCATCATAAAACTTCTCGTGGTCAAGTAACAATTCATCCACAATGCCAAATTATAAGAAATAAACTTTCTTGCCAACTAGCGAACTATGTTCTCTGTCATCAAAGCAATTACAATTCATTATGTTTTAGGAAGAACCTATGTAGAGCTTTGTTTTAGCAATTTTCACGTACTCAACCATCATATAGTCTTCTATAATTGTTAACACTAAGAGCATATTTTTAGAACAAACATTTCCATCAGACACGAAGGAAGATGGGGGTTTTATATTTCACCTCCCAACTTTTTTATCTCAAGGATAATGTCAACAATAATAACTTATGATTACCTACATCCAACTGGATATAAGTGCCTGGATCTTTCCCTACCACATGATGCTTACCAAGTGGAGAATATTAAGGTTGGAATATGGATGAACATTATTGACTCTTACATAATAGAAAGATGAAAAGTAAAAAGATAGGCCCTTATTAGAGGGAAGCAGAGGTTGTCATGTGCTTTTTCATTTGGATGTGCAAGCTCTTAATGTATAGGAACGTCACTTTATATTGCCCCTTGTGGTAGAAACCTTTATTATGTAGTCTGTCGCTTTTTATTTCTTTACCATCACAAGTTCATACAAAGCTTATTTTGCCTTACAATAAAAGATCATACATATTTAGGACCAATTTTTATTGGTTTTTGCACCGATGACAACTTACTTGGAGGATCTTATTCAATCCATAGGTAGATATGGTGGACTCTCATGATAAGAAACTGGGTTTAAGGGTTTTTGGATGCACAAGTATTATTTATACTTAGTATGAAATTTGGCTAACAAAAGATTATGAGCAAGCACCATATGTTAGAGGATCCATGACAATACATGTTAGTTTTACCCTACTGATGACAGTGTCGCGATAGTCATTCAACGTAGTATGAGAGGAACTGTTGATTCACACAATTGGTCATCGCGCTTGGTTAAAAAGCCAGTGGCGCGAAGCTACCATGTGCTGGATTATGACTGAATGCCTCTAAGTCAGAATCCAAGCTAGCATGCGATGCCTGCGCCTGCCGCCCGCCCCGACCCACGTTAGGGGCCCTTACGCCCCCGAGGGCCCGTGTCATTGGCTAAGCTGGTCCGGCCGATGTGTCGCGGCTGGCCACCTCGAAGCTCCCTTCCCCACAGGCGGTGGGCTGAATCCTTTGCACATGACTTAAATATGCGACGGGGCATTGTAAGTGGTAGAGTGGCCTTGCTGCCACGATCCACTGAGATCTAGCCCCATGTCGCATGGATTCATCCCTCCCCCACACCTCTCGTTCACCGACTTAGGTTTCGATGCTTTTGGCAAATTGTACACGGCTAAGTCATGGGAAAAAGGAATGGCAAAGTCCCTTCTGAGACATACGTACGGGCCCGGGACACGGGAAAGTGCCCGATGCCCGATGTGGACGGAACTGGACGCACGCCATGGAAAATAGGGCAAAACCACCGATGCGTCCAGGACTCGTACACGGACCCAGAACGGGCGGCACGGGGACACGGGAAAAAAGTGCCCAACGCCTGTCATGGACGGAACTGAACGCGTGCCATGGAAAACTGGGGAAAACCACCGACGTGTCCAGGACTCGTACACGGACCCGTACAAGGACCTAGAACGGGGCGGTACTGTGACACAGGGAAAAAAGTGCCCGACGCCCATCGTGGACGGAACTGGACGCGCGCCATGGAAAACAAGGCAAAACCACCGACGCGTGCAGGACTCGTACATGGACCCGGCACGGGCGGTACAGGGACACGGGAAAAAAATGACCGATGCCTGTCTTGGACGGAACTTGACGCGCGCCATAGAAAACAGGGCAAAACCACCGTCGCGTATGGGACTCGTACACGGACCCAGAACGGGCGGTACGGGCACACGAGAAAAAAGTGTCCGACACAGGTCGTGGAAGGAACTAAACGCGCGCCAAGGAAAACAGGGCAAAACCACTGACGCGTGCAAGACTCGTACACGGACACTGAATGTGCGGTAAGGGGACACGGGAAAAAAGTGCCCGACGCCCGTCGTGGACGAAACTGGACGCGCACCATGGAAAACAGGGCAAAAGCACCGGTACACGTGCAGGACTCGTACACGGACCCAGAACAGGCGATACGGGGACACGGGAAAAAAGTGCCCGACGCCCGCCGTGGACGGAACTGGACGCGCGCCATGGAAAACAGGGCAAAACCACCGACACGTGCAGGACTCGTACACGGACCCAAAACGGGCTGTATGGTGACACGGGAAAAGAAGTGCCCGACGCCCCTCATGGATGGAACTGGACGCGCGCCATGGAAAACAGGGCGAAACCACCAACGCGTGCAGGACTCGTACATGGACCCAGAATGGGCGGTACCGTGACACGAGAAAAAAAGTGCCCGACACCCGTTATGGACGGAACTAGATGCGCGCCATGGAAAAAAAGGGCAAACCACCGACGCGTGCAAGACTCGTACACGGACCCAGAACGGGCGGTACGGAGACACAGGAAAAAAGTGCCCGACGCCCGTCGTAGACGGAACTGGACGCGCGCCATGGAAAACAGGGCAAAACCACCAACGCGTGCAGGACTCATACACGGACCGGTACGGAAACACGGGAAAAAAGTACCCCGACGCCCGTCGTGGACGGAACTGGATGCGCGCCATGGAAAACTGGGCAAAACCACGGACCCGTATAGGGACGAGTACACGGACCCATATCGGGCGGTACGGTGACATGGGGAGAAAAATGCCCGACGCATTTCACGGACGGAACTGGACGCGTGCCATGGAAAACTGTGCAAAAACACCGACGAGCCACCGACTCATACACGTACGAGTACAAGTGCCAAAAACGGGTATGAGGGGTCCTAGAAAAAATGGCCCATATGCCAAGGAAACAGGGGCAAAACTACCTAATGAAGGGCAGGAAACGGTGCCATGGCAGCGAAAACATGTGTCATGGCAGAAAAACGCTCCAACGGCAGCGTTTCAAAACAGTGTACCTCTCCTTCACAAACTGAAGCGCAAGGGTCCCAAGGGGGGCTAAAACCCTCGGGTATAGTGGGGTAGGAGGGGTCCTCCCAGTTGGGCGTAGGGAACTCGATTGGTTTTTCGTACGAAAAACACCCGTTTTCCGTAGCCCGATTCTTTCCCAACGTTACCTCAGATGTCCCGTCGTTATGCCACCACGAAAAGTTATTGGCCTAGTCCCGTGTACATCTAGTGAGAAATCCTGACCCAACAGCCGAACATCACTCGGGAAACAGGAAAGTACCCCGTTTTGCACACGGTCCAACCGACGGTAAACAGTCGTAACGGTGTACCTCGAATGTCGCCTCCGGAAAATCATTGTCCCCGGGGGCAACGTCATCGCTGTCCCGGTCCGCTGTACGTCTCATGTGAAATTCTGACCCAACAACCGAATGCGGCTCGGGAAATAGGAAAGTAGCCCGTTTTGTGCAGGATAAGACCGTTGGACAACGTTGCACTACTGGTACAACGAGGTGCTATACAAACGGTTTTTAACCCCTTTCCGCGACGGCGTTTTGAACCGTCGCCAAGTGAGTGACTGTGATAGGGGGGTCCTTCCCACACGACCCAGAAACCATCGGGGATAGGCCCTCCGGTCACACACACTCGGCAAAATGAGGTCGTGTGCGACGGGCGAGCGATGAAATACGGTTATACAGGCCCAATCGGTTCCGGTCGTAAGTACATCCCACACAGTCAGTCCCAAACAAACCTTTCCGTTTGTTATGTACATTCCACACAGTTAATCCAAGGAATACGTTTCCGTTCTTATGTACATCCCACACAGTCAATCCAGGGAAAACGTTTCCGTTCGTATGTACATCCCACACAGTCAATCCAGGGAAAACGTTTCCGTTCGTATATACATCCCACACAGTTTTTTGTATAGCCTCGTGTGTGATAGGTGTAACTATCACACACGCTCTCCTCGGTTAACCGTTTGCTTTTATTCAACTACATCACACATGATTTGATGAAGAAAACTGTATGGCATTGGGCTATCCATCACAAGCGCTTTTACTGCTAGAACCGTTTGCAAAGTTCCATGACCCATTTAGCAGGTTTATTAGTTTACAATTAATAATTCCAGCATTACACAAATTCACATTCCATATCGAACAACTATTTGCCAATTTCATATCAGGCACATAAATATATTTTAACATCACAGTACGATAGCTACCAGAAAACAGCACAGTACAACATATAGCTAGTTCACCTTCATAAGAACAATATTAGAACAATATATTCATTTCCCTAATCGAGATCATCCAGGCTCGTCTTATCCACCTCTGCTTTCAGTTCAGTAAGAACCTGTTTTGCACTGGCCAATTGGGAAAGTGCCTCCTCCTTCGCCAACACCATCTTAGCAAAGTCTAATTTAAAAAATCTGAGCTCATTCTCCATCTTCCTCTTTTTATCCCGCATCTTCAAATATTCTTCAGTGTTGACAACATTTTCTGTAAGCCTACCTCTGTTCTCTTCCTCATACATGCTCCAGAGCTTTGCTAGGCACATCTTCAAAGACTGTGGCCACTCTTGATCAACCAACTCCAGGTAAGAACACTTCCGTTCATCCTATAATATTTAAAACTATATCAGTAACAATTGTAGGGGAAATGAGTTTCTAGCAACATAGAGAATCACCAAATACATATTTTGAAAAACTGAAGAAACATGTTAATTATGACATATCTTCTCAAAAATATCAATCTGCAATTGAATTAATTGCTACTGAGACAACAACCAAATTCTGAAACATCAGAAGCTATAATTAACTAAAAAAACGCTCCAAGTTCTTAGTCATGTACTATAAATAAGAAATTGAACATTTTATGAGGAAGCTAAATATAACTGCAATAGCATAGCGACAGTGTTTGGATGACAGCAAATTGATACTAACAGGTGTGTACATGCACAAATTTAGTAACATAGAACTAATAGCACTAAGGCCGTCCACTATGTATGCCAAAACCGGTGTAAAGACAACTGTTGCTACATTTGGCACCGGTGCCTTGCACTAGCAAGCCGATGCAGCGGGAAAAAATTAGGGACCCGAACTCCGGAGCACCTCCGATGCCCAGTTCCTTCGTGCCATAAAGATTTAGTATTTTACTGCTTGGCTGCTCGGATGTGTGGACCAAAGTTGGTTGCACAAACTGCTGAAGCAGTGCCAAATAATTTTCTAATGGCACCGCTGATGAGATGGCAACATTTTTAGATACTAGGTACAAACTGTGACACTGTCTTAACATCCATAATAACATAGCACAGTGACAGTGTCTGAATCACATCTAACAAATGATTTGTAACAATGAAAGTGGGGCTAACCTTCACTGCACATGCCAGAAACTTCCTCCCACTATCCACAGATTCAAACGCAACTAGCTTCACGCATGGAGATTGATGGTGACAACGAGAAGGCATATCTTCAGCCACCTCGCTCCATTCATTGCAACTGATGGTCCTAGGGAGCTACAAGAGGAAGAAATGACTCAAATCGACCGCCGGGTTAAAATCCTTCATTCCAAGTCATAACCCGAGAGAGAGAAGAGAGGCATACCCGGGTGCTGAAAAATTCATCGTCAGAGGAGGAACCGCTGGAGAGGTCATTGAAGAAGACCATGGCGACCCCGGCGGTAGGATGCGAGACGGTGAGAGCGAGGAAGCAAGCGAGGAAGCGGCTATAGCTTCGGAAGGAAGGAATTAGGAAACAGGGGAAATGTGACTTGTGGTCGGGGAGAAAAGGGGGTGGGGAGGGGGCGCGGAGGTAGATATTTCGGTGGTAGGCCAATTTTTTTGAAATGTGGAGCGAAACTTTGCGCGCGTTGCCACCGGACACCATTCACTTTGAACGATTGTGTGCATCGCAAACGATTCTTCTACTTTACGCACATGGGATGAGTTTGATAATTCAAATTTTGGTGGAAATTTCCCTGGGTACTGTCCTCATCCAGGTCATTGCATAATTTAACACCGCTTGCTAATTTGGGCACCCAAAAGAGCGTATAGCACATAGACCACACTTACTGAATCGAGCAATTTTAGTAATTAAATGGAGCCAATTGACCTAAACATTGCTCTAACAAAAGACCAGCATTAAAAACAAAGCCTAAGTACGCATAATTTTAACAAAGCCGCCGCCACGCCAGCCTATGCATCGCCGATGTGAGATGAGACATCGATGACTTGTCCTGGCGACATGCCGCCGTTGGTTGACTCTGCGTCCCCCTGCTGAAGTCGACCGCATCCTCATCCTCGGCGCCGCCCTCAAGGTTGTAGTACTCGTAGTAGTGGCTGCGCCATAGCTCGCGTTGGTACTCCACTGCCGATTCCTCGACGGACATACTCTTCTCTACCTCGACCTCGGCCACACGCAACTCCTCCTCCCGGCGCTCCTCGATCTCCGCCGCCTCCTGCATCTCCAGCTCCCGCTCGGCGATCTCATGAGGAAGCAGGTGCTCCATGGCCACCGCCGCCTTTTCAGACGTGGGTTGCATGCTGGATTCCGAGGTGGCCTGGAATATTTGGCGTGTGCGACCTCGATCTTGGCGTGGATGGCCTCGACCCGGGCCAGGGCGACATCGGTGGCACGGATGGCAGCTCGAGCGCTCTTGATGTTTGCAGCCGTCGTTGCAGCAGCTGCTGCAGCGGTCTTAGCTACGGCAGGTGCCCTGTCGGCTGCTGCAGATGCCCTCTCATCGGATGCGGCCGCGCTCAATGCGGATGCGGCGGCACTCTCAACGTAGGCGGTGGCGCTTGGGGAGGATGTGGCCACCATACGGGCCCTCACGATGCGTTTCCACGGCATCATCTTTGCAAGAAGGGGTTGCGGGAATGGGGATCGGGATTCGTGGATTTGGGGGTTGCCGGCACTGGAGTAGACGAGCCGGCGAAGCTTAAGGAGGAAGACTTAAATAGACCCACGAATTTTCATCGCAAACAGTTCCTACAAAAAACTGTGTGTGATGTTGTTGATATTTTTTATTAGTTGTGAGAGACGAATTTGGAGTAAAGTGGCAACAGATGGTGTTTTAAATGCAAGAGAAAAATTTGTATTACTAATACAACTGTCATGTTAAAATTTGAAAAATTTCAGGGGTCATTTGACCTTTTAAGACATTTAAGTGATTTTCTAGCCATTTAATGACCGTAATTAAAATTTGAACTACATGTACATGCAACAGCTAACCATAACGGTTTGAAAAGTCATATTTGTGTACTTTAGTGCGAGTTAATTCCATGTGCAGTAAATTGGAAGGAATTTTCAAACATATTGGTGTCACGGCCTGGACACAAAGCATGGAGTGCCATGCCATTTAAATTCCAAAAAATTAAAAAAATGATCAGAAACACATGAAACCTTGCTTGATGTAATTTCATGCCACCTAGATGATGTGGTAAAAAATTTGGCATGTTTGACGAAAATTTTGACACACACCCCTCACAAACCAGAGCAACTCAGTAGAAGGCTCCTGGTTCCGAGAGGGAACAATGCATGTTTGATGACAAATGGGCGACAGCTTCCTCTTACGGCCTTCAATTTTTTTCTACATTTAACATGCACTAATACAACTATCATTTCAAAATTTGGAAAATTCTAGGGGTCATTTGACCTTTTAAAGACATTTAAGTGATTTTCTATCCATTTAATGACCGTAATTCAAATTTGAACTACATCTACATGCAACGGCTAACCATAACAGTTTGAAAAATCATATTTGTGTACTTTTGTGCCAGTTAATTCCATGTGCAATAAATTGGAAGGAATTTTCAAACATATTGGTGTCACGGCCTGGACACATGCATGGAGTGCCATATCATTTAAATTCCAAAAAATTAAAAAAAGATCAGAAACACATGAAACCTTGCTTGATGTAATGTCATGCCA
Organism: Thinopyrum elongatum; assembly: GCA_011799875.1. NCBI lineage: Eukaryota > Viridiplantae > Streptophyta > Magnoliopsida > Poales > Poaceae > Thinopyrum > Thinopyrum elongatum. The sequence continues at coordinate 279,003,421 of CM022303.1, forward strand.
CCAAGTTGATGTCGTAAAATTTTTGGCATGTTTGACGAAAGTTTGGACACACACCCCTCACAAACCGGAGCAACTCACTAGAAGGCTTGTGGTTTCGAGAGGGAACAATGCATGTTTGATGACGAACGGGAGATAGCTTACTCTTACGGCCTTCAACTTTTTTCTACATTTAACATGCACTAATACAAGTGTCATTTGAAAATTTGGAAAATTCTAGGGGTCATTTGACCTTTTAAAGACATTTTAGTGATTTTCTAGCCATTTAATGACCGTAATTAAAATTTGAACTACATCTACATGCAACGGCTAACCATAATGGTTTGAAAAATCATATTTGTGTACTTTTGTGCGAGTTAATTCCATGAGCAGTAAATTGGAAGGAATTTTCAAACATATTGGTGTCACGGCCTGGACACATGCACGGAGTGCCATGTCATTTAAATTCCAAAAAATTAAAAAGAAGATCAGAAACACATGAAACCTTGCTTGATGTAACGTCATGCCACCAAGATGATGTGGTAAAAAAATTGGCATGTTCGACGAAAGTTTGGACACACACCCCTCACAAACCGGAGCAACTCACTAGAAGGCTCGTGGTTTCGAGAGGGAACAATGCATGTTTGATGAAGAATGGGAGATAGCTTCCTCTTACGGCCTTCAATTTTTTTCTACATTTAACGTGCATTAATAAAAGTGTCATTTGAAAATTTGGAAAATTCTAGGGGTCATTTGACCTTTTAAAGACATTTAAGTGATTTTCTAGCCATTTAATGAGCGTAATTCAAATTTGAACTACATCTACATGCAACGGCTAACCATAACGGTTTGAAAAATCATAGTTGTGTACTTTTGTGCGAGTTAATTCCATGTGCAGTAAATTGGAAGGAATTTTCAAACATATTGGTGTCACGGCTTGGACACATGAATGGAGTGCCATGTCATTTAAATTCCAAAAAATTAAAAAAAGATCAGAAACACATGAAACCTTGCTTGATGTAATGTCATGCCACCTAGATGATGTGGTAAAAAATTTGGCATGTTTGACGAAAGTTTGGACACACACCCCTCACAAACCAGAGCAACTCACTAGAAGGCTCGTGGTTCCCAGAGGGAACAATGCATGTTTGATGACGAACGGGAGATAGCTTACTCTTACGGCCTTCAATTTTTTTCTACATTTAACATGCACTAATACAACTGTCATTTGAAAATTTGGAAAATTCTAGGGATCATTGACCTTCTAAAGACATTTAAGTGATTTTCTAGCCATTTAATGACCGTAATTCAAATTTGAACTGCATCTACATGCAACGGCTAACCATAATGGTTTGAAAAATCATATTTGTGTACTTGTGTGTGAGTTAATTCCATGTGCAGTAAATTAGAAGTAATTTTCAAACATATTGGTGTCACAGCCTGGACACATGCATGGAGTGCCATGGCATTTAAATTCCAAATAATTAAAAAATGATCAGACAAACTTGAAACCTCGCTTGATGTAATGTCATGCCACCAAGATGATGTGGTAAAAAATTGGCCTGTTTGACAAAAGTTTGGACACACACCCCTCACAAACTGGAGCAACTCGGTAGAAGGCTCGTGGTTTGGAGAGGGAACAATGCATGTTTGGTGACGAATCGACGATAGCTTCCTCTTATGAGCTTCAATTTTTTTGTATAGTTAACGTGCACTAATACATCTGTCATGTCAAAATTTGGAAAATTTAAGGGGTCGTTTGACCTTTTTAAGACATTTAAGTGATTTTCTAGCAATTTAATGATCATAATCTAAATTTGAACTACATCTACATGCAGCGGCTAACCATAACGGTTTGAAAAATATATTTGTGTACTTGTGTGTGAGTTAATTCCATGTGCAGTAAATTGGAATGAATTTTCAAACATATTGGTGTCAAGGCTTGGACACATGCATTGAGTGCCATGGCATTTAAATTCCAAAAAAAATAAAAAATGATCAGATGATGTAAATATCTAGTGTTCAAAAAAGAAAATGTAAAGATCTGACAAGACAACCGGGCCCGATTGGCACTCTATTTCGAGCCTCGAGGTTTGGAAGGTGAGTGGCGTGGGTTATTAATCAGACACGGTTCTGTATTGGAAACCGTCAGCTATTAAGTTCATACACGACTTTTGCTGCGGGAATCGTGTGTAATTCAAACTACAGTACTCGTAAATTCTGGTGACCGGCGTGTGTACTTTTCCCGTCGGTCTAGATTCCGGCCGCCAATAAATACTACCTTCCTCACGTCATCCCGCCTGCATTCTCATGTACATCCTCCCCTCGCTCGCCCTCTCTCTCTCTCTCTCTCTCAAATCTCTGCCATGGCGCCGCCGATCTGCCGACGCGCCGATGAGGAGGCGCCGCCCCCCAAGGATGCTCAATCGAAGAGTAGCGACAAGGAGGACCCCTACGCGCCGCCTGGACCCCCCAACTTTGGAGTGGTTTTGGGGCCAGTACGATCTTTGTCTGTGGAAGTCGCTGCCGCCGGCTGAGAAAGACAGGCAAGTGGCGTTCAAGAAGGAGATGACGGAGGAGGAAGCCAGGTACCAGGCGGCCTGTGAAGCCCGTGATGTCTCCTGGAAAAAGGAGGCGGTGGAGCTTTGGGGGCGGTCTCGTCGTCGTGCGGAGGAGGTGTACGAAGACGGGTACTTCGCGAGGAAGGTCAAAGGCGCTAGGCGCCTCATCGTTGCGTGGAGGTGGGCCGATAAGCTCCAGCGTTCCACCGACGAGGAGCTCCGGTGGGCGCCTAACAAAATGGCAAGATCATTCGCGCTCGTCCGCCAGCAAGAGGTAAATCGGTACGTCAAGCGCTGCGAGGCGGAGGAGGCGGAGTACTGCCTCCATGCTGGGAAGACGCTGCGCACCAGGGAGCTACTAGCGAGGGGCTGCCGGAATACTGCCCCTAGGAGGGATTATTAGTTTTAGTATTGTTCGTTTTCAATTTTATGCATTGTACCTAGTAGTTAAGTATCATCACGTATATGTGATGATATTATATATATTCTGTGATGAACTAATGAACAATTAATATATATTATGAATTCCATTTTCTATCTGTTTTCGTATACTAATTTGTATCTAGCTGTTATCATCCACATATACAGAATGGAAAGCATATACACACACATTGAAACAGAACATATAAGAACGGAAAACAGAGTACACGCATTGAAACAGAGCAATATTATGATTGCTGTGAATACATAGCGATCCACGTCGAAATGACTCAACAAAATAAAATGCGTCCATGAGACCATGACCAGCAGCCCTTGCCTATGGTAGCTCTTGGCTCTGCCTGAACTCGTGCAGGCGTTCGGCCAAGCGGTCGACACGCTCGCGGTACATCTGGAGTGCGATCTCGAGCTCCAAGTTGGCTATTTCATCGGAGATCACTAGCTCGAAGATGCGACAGCCATGTTCCTCTATTGCGCCCAGGTGGACACCTGGGCCAAGGAGGTGGTCGAGCCTAGCGACCAGCGCATTGGCATCGAGTGGGCCGTGGACAAGGCGAACGGTGCGACCCATGCGAACGGCGCGGCGGGCGTCCGGTGCAAGTACGGCGTGGCTGGCCTCTGGTGCAAGCACGGCGCAGATGGCCTCTGCCCACTCCTGGCGAGGAATGGGGGTACTGACGGGACGTGTACCCAGCTGCGACACCCTGTCAACAGCAGGCAAGTGCCGATGGATCCGCTCTTGCTGTGCGGCGCGCCGCGCCTCTCACTCTGCGGCGCTCCAACGGTCTTGCTGTGTGGCGAGCCGTAGTCTATCGGCACGGACACGCCTAGCTTGCTCTGCGGCGTGCCATCGATCATGTTGGGCGGTGAGCTGCAGCCTCTCAGCGCTGACATGCCTATCTTGATCCGCGGTGCTAAAGCGCCATGCGCCAAGGGTCTACTCAACCGTGGCGATGACACGCATCACAGCGTCGTCCATCGCGTTACCGGGGAGCGCCTCGGCCTCAACGGGCCGTGGCGCCTTCTCGTTTTCCTCATCGAGGAGGTTGATGGCAGAGGCGGCGCCTTGGTGGGTTGGCATGCTTGGAAAAGGTGGATGTGCTACAAGCTGCGTTTGTTGCCTCCGTGCGTTGCGCGCCACGTGCAATATCGCTGGGTGGCTGCGGGAAACCGGTGAGGAAATGGTGGCGTGTTCATAAAACACCATCAATTAATGGAAACTTAGCATAGAAGGAACATCGAGCTAGCACGACGCATGCGGGCACATTGCTCTCCCAAGGCTATGATCCATATACTTGTGTGCCCAACGGAGCACACTATTCACAGTAAAGCGTTTATCCTAGTAGAGCAGTGGCGGCAAGCATCACAAGAAGTAGATGATGATCAGATGATCGTTTATCCTAGTTAATTATGTATGTAATAGTTTACTTTGGTGTGTGGAAATGTCATGTGTGTACTAGCCACCTATGTAATTGGATGTTTGCCACGTATCACACACATCTTGTTTATGTGAAACATTTCTGTTCTCTTGGCTCAACACAAACAGTTTATCGGAATGAAGTGTATGCCCTCCATTGCACACACCTTGATCTGACTAAACCATTTCTGTTGCATTGCCTAATCGAAAACAGTTCATCCGAGTGAACCGTATGCCGTATATCACACACACCTTGATCTGTCTGACTGTTTCTTTTGTGTTGCCTAATCACAAACAGTTCATCCGAGTGAACTGTATGCCGTATATCGCACGCACCTTCATCTGGCTGCTCGTTTCTGTTGTTCCGCCTCATCACAAACAGTTTATTCGAGTGAACTGTATGCCGTATATTGCACACGCCTCCATCTGGCTGCCTGTTTCTTTTGTTCTGCCTCATCACAAACAATTCATTGAACTGAACCATATGCCTCGCATCGCACACACAACTAAAATCGGAACCGTGTTTGATGTATCCTTCATCGCAAACATTTTGCATATTTTTTGACGGTTTTTTTACATCACCATTTGCGATTAATGCATCGTACACAGTTTCGTCAAAGGGTCTCTGATCGTAATGTCACATTAGCAGCATCCTGCAGTAGTGCACCGACGTCCCTAGAAAGTCTCCTTCGGGAAATTGTTGCACCTGTAACCTTATTGTTGCGGGTGTGACACACGCGTGATTTAGCCTTGCAGGACGCCTTCATGCAAGTGATCCTCCCGTGCTCTGCACGGGCGGATGTTTGGTTGGCTTGACCTCTTGTTGGCTACTAAGCGCATGAGTAGCTTTGGACCCGTGTCTGCTGGTAGATCCCCCGTTGTACTGCGGCCGACTACCGGCGCCGTGTCCCGTCAATCGTGTGGCTTTGAATCGCTGGATTAAGAGTGCTTGCATGCTAGTACTCGACCTATGGGAAGTGGTGCTTCGTATAATTGTTGCCTCGCGGCAGACGCCCTTTGGGTGTGCCACTGCTGCCGATTAGCGCTTGCAGCGTTGCCTCGTGGCCCTGGCACGTTACATGACTGCTGCTATCAAGGCATCCTCGGTCCCGCTGTTGGTCTCGGATGCTGCTCACGATAAAGGGTAGTGGCTCTTTTGGCTGCCTCGACCTGACCCAAAGCTCTCCGAACTGAGAACAACCGGAACAGGAGTTGCCTCTACCTCTCCATAGTTACGTGGTAGGACGCGCGACTCTCTGTGCCGATCCTCAAGGAGGATGAGCTATGCCGCCCAATAGCGACAACCGGCCCGGCTGTTGCCTCTGGGTTTCCACGCAAGTGGAAGCGCATGACGATGGCTGATGTTGGGCGTCATCGAGAACGTACTACCTGGTTGATCCTGCCAATAGTCATATGCTTGTCTCAAAGATTAAGCCATGCATGTGCAAGTATGAACCAATTTGAACTGTGAAACTGTGAATGGCTCATTAAATCAGTTATAGTTTGTTTGATGGTACGTGCTACTCGGATAACCGTAGTAATTCTAGAGCTAATATGTGCAACAAATCCCAACTTCTGGGAGCGTCGCCTTTATTAGATAAAAGGCTGACGCGGGCTCTGCTCGCTGATTCATGATAACTCGAGGACTGCACAGCCTTCGTGCCAGCGATGCATCATTCAAATTTCTGCCTGATACGTCTCGAACGTATCTATAATTTTTTAATTTTTGGAACTAACCTATTAACCTAGAGCCTAGTGCCAGTTTCTGTTTTTCCTTGTTTTTGAATTTTACAGAAAAGGAATATCAAACGGAGTCCAAACGGAATAAAACTTTACGATGATTTTTCTTGGAGCAGAAGACACCTACGTGACTTGGAGAGAGGGCCAGAAGAGTCCTGAGAAGGACACAAGCCTCTAGGGCGCGCCCTAGGGGGGCGTCCTGAGGGCTTGTGGGCCCCTCAGGTGTCCTCCAACCCTAATTCCACCTCTATAAATTCTCAAATATTCCCCAAACATCAGAAGCATCCACCTAAATACTTTTCTGTCACCGCAAGCCTCTGTTCCCATGAGATCCCATCTTGGGGCCTTTTCCGGCGAGCTGCTGGAGGGGGATTCGATCACGGAGGGCCTCTACATCAACCTTGCTGCCCTTCTGATGATGCATGAGTAGTTTACCACAGACCTACGGGTCCATAGCTAGTAGCTAGATGGCTCATTCTCTCTCTTTGATCTTGAATACAATGTTCTCCTCGATGTTCTTGGAGATCTATTCGATGTAATACTCTTTTGCGGTGTGTTTGTTGAGATTCGATCGATTTATGATTAGATTATCTATGAATATTATTTGAGTCTTCTCTGAACTCTTTTATGCATGATTAAGATATCTTTGTATTTCTCTTCGAACTATCGGTTTGGTTTAGCCAACTAGATTGGTTTTTCTTGCAATGGGAGAGGTGCTTAGTTTTGGGTTCAATCTTGCGGTGTCCTAACACAGTGACAGAAGGGGTAGCGAGGCACGTATTGTATTGTTGCCATCAAGGATAAAAAGATGGGATTTATATCATATTGCTTGAGTTTATCCCTCTACATCATGTCATCTTACTTAAGACGTTACTCCGTTCTTATGAACTTAAACTCCAGATGCATGCTGGATAGCGGTCGATGTGTGGAGTAATAGTAGTAGATGCAGGCAGGAGTCGGTCTACTTGTCACAGACATGATGCCTATATTCATGATCATTGCCTTAGATATCGTCATAACTTTGCGCTTTTCTATCAGTTGCTCAACAGTAATTTGTTTACCCACTGATATGTCTTCAACGTATCTATAATTTATGAAGTATTCATGCTGTTATTTAATCATTCTTGGATGTTTTACAATCATTTTATAGCAACTTTATATTATTTTTTGGGACTAACCTATTGACATAGTGACCAGTGCCAGTTGCTATTTTTTGCTTGTTTTTTACTTCGCAGGAAATCAATATCAAACGGAGTCCAAACGCAGCGAAAATTTTTGGAGAATTTTTTTGGACCAGAAGACCCAGAATGGGCTAAAAAAGTACCAGATGGGAGGCCCGAGGTGGGCACAACCCACCTGGGCACGCCCAGGGGGGTTGTGCCCCTCGGTGACCTCCCGCACCGCGTCTTCGCCCTATAAATTGCCAAATATTCCAAAAACCCTCGGGGTAACCCTAGATCAGAAGTTTTGCCGCCGCAAGCCTCTGTAGCCACGAAAAACCAATCTAGACCCTGTTCCGGCACTCCACCGGAGGGGGAAATCATCACCGGTGGCCATGTGCATCATCCCGGCGGCCACCATGATGAGGAGGGAGTAGTCCACCCTCGGGGCTGAGGGTTTGTACCAGTAGCTATGTGTTTAATCTCTCTCTCTCTCTCTCTCTCGTGTTCTTGATGGCACGATCTTGATGTATCGCGGGCTATGTTAATATGGTTGGATCATATGGTGTTTTCCCCTCTCTATCTTGTTGTGATGAATTGAGTTTTCTCTTTGAGATTTCGTTTTATCGAATTGAATACTTTTTTGGATTTGAGAGCACTTGATATATGTCTTGCATATGAATACCCGTGGTGACAATGGGGTATTATTTTGATTCAGTTGATATATGTTTTGGCACTCAACTCGTGGATTCCCGAGGTGACATTGGGGTAATCTATGCATAGGGGTTGATGCAGGTTCTTGTCTTTGTTTCTCCGGTAGAAATCTTGGGGCACTCTCTGAGGTTCTTTGTGTTGGATTGAGTATTATGAATCTAAAATTGTTTGATGCATATCGTATAATCAACTCACGGATACTCGCGATGACATTGTAGTATCTAGGTGACATTAGAGTTGGTTGATGTGTATCATATGGTGTTATTTTAGTATGAACTCTTGGTTAGATCGATCAGAAAGAATAGCTTGGTGTTATTTTAGTATGAACTCTAGGATAGATTGATCGGAAAGAATAGCTTTGAGGTGGTTTCGTACCCTACAAACAATTTCTTCTTATGTTCTCCTCTAGATAAGAACTTTGGAGTGATTCTTCATCACACGTTGAGGGATGGTTATATGATCGAATTAGATTAACATTGTTGAGAGATTGCGCTAGCGAAAGTACGGACCCTAGGCCTCATTTTTAAGCATTGCAATACCGTTTGTGCTCCGTTTTATCAATTGCTACCTTGCTGTTTTTTTATTGTTCCTATTACAAAAATCAATATCTACTATCATTACTACACTTGTATCACCATCTCTTCGCCGAACTAGTGCACCTATACAAATTACCATTGTATTTGGTGTGTTGGGGACACAAGAGACTTTTTTTTATTTGGTTGCAGGGTTGTTTGAGAGAGACATCAATACTGCAGGATGCTGCTAACGCGACACTACGATCAGAGACCCTTCGACGAAACTGTGTGCGATGCAATAATCGCAAACGGTGATGTAAAAAAACCGTCAAAAAAGATGCAAAATGTTTGGGATGAAGGATACATCAAACACGGTTCAAAATTTAGTTGCGTGTGCGATGCGGGACATACGGTTCAGTGCGATAAACTGTTTGGGATGAGGCAGAACAAAAGAAACCGGCAGCCAGATGAAGGCGTGTCCGATCTACGACATACGGTTCACTCAGATAAACTGTTTGTGATGAGGCAGAACAAAAGAAACGGTCAACCAGATCATGGTGTGTGTGATAGAGGGCAAACAGTTCACTCGGATGAACTGTTTGCGTTGAGCCAAGATAACAGAAACGGTTCAATTTAACAAGATGTGTGTGATACGTGGCAAACAGGTCTGTAATCAGAAATGTGTTTGAAGACCGATAATAACATAGATGGTTGCTGCTAATAAGACGTGTGTGTTGTGCGTTGGGATTGCATACAAAACAACAACATATATATACACACTTATAAGGACATGGTTGCATAACCAAATTAAACATCCATTTACATAGGTGGCTACTACACACATGACATTTGCACACACCAAAGTAAACTATTACATGCATAATTACATAGGTGGCTACTACACACATGACATTTCCACACACCAAAGTCAACTATATATTACATGCATAATTAACTAGGATAAACAATCATCTGATCATCATCTACTTCTTGTGACACTTGCCGCTACTGCTCTTCTTGTGGCTCGATTCGGCCTCGTCGATTTTGGTAACGAGGCACTTCCTCATGTCAATGATCCGCCTGTGCATCTCGTAGCATGTGTACATGCTCTTGGCCGCGAACCTGAGGTGTGGTTCATCCATTTGCCGCATCCAAGCCCCGTGCTAGGATACGAGACGTGTTCTATTGGCATCCTGCTTCATCTTTTCGTAGTATGGGTCGATGATGGCCGAGGCGAGTTCAACCAGGGAGTCCTTCTTTGTGCTGCCCCAGACCCTGTAGTGCTCACGGATTTCGACAAGGTTCTTGTAGGCCAAGCCCGTAACACTGAGCGCTTTTACATCGTCTGTGGTTTCCATCGTAGCGAACTTGTAGTCGGTGCTATTGACAAACCTGGTGAAACGGTCGCAAGGCTCTGTGGCCATGTAGTAGTGGTAGATGAGGACATGATGGCGCACGCACAACTGGGCGACGGTAACCTTCTGATCTATGTTGGGACGACCGCCGATGTACTGGAGGTCGATGCTGACCACCTTGTACTTGTCTCGAGCAAGCAACTACTCAACGGTGTTGATGTAGTCGTCCACCACGGCCGGGTCGATGGTGTACACCACCGAGAGATCTGTCTCCCTCGCGTGGGTCTCCACTTTATGCTCGCCGAACTCCATTGGAGCGCTGCAAGACATCCCCTCTCTATGTGTCGTCGTGTGTGTGCTTGTTGTGTTGTCGGGCGCAATCAAAAGGTTGAAGAGACTAAGGTTATTATAATGGCCGTGGAAATTAAAGGGGAAGTTGGACGGCCTGGAATATCGGCACGCCCGGATGGCAGTTCTAATTTGCAGCGCGTAACTCCATTGTGCCACACGTAACTGCATCGTGTGGCGATGCGCGTGGCGTAACCGCATGCATATGGGGCCCCCGATGTGATCGTACACAGGCCCAATCACTGGCAGAGTGCGCGCGGAGGGACGCGAGCAGAGCGCTCAACAGTCGCCTCAACGGCGAGCAACCATATATATGCATATTGCAGTTGAACACGCAAGGAAAAGCTGTCCACAAGCCGAGCGCGTGGAGGTACGTGAGCAGAGCGCACCGACAGACAGCGGAGCGTGCCGACAGACGCGAGTAGAGCACGTCGTGGCACCTAACGGCGAGCACAGCGCGCCGAGGGACGCGGGCAGAGGCCGGCATAGTGATACGTGGCAAATAAGACGAACTGTGCGAGCGATGGCGGAGACATCAAGCACGAATCAGATTAGAGTTGCGTGTGCGATATGTGGCATACAGTTGATCCATCTGAGTTGTTTGTGATGGAATAAGCCGTGTGTGTTGTGGGCAAACGCTTGCTGGTATACAACCGTCTGTGATTGATGAATTCATGACCGACGGGTTCCCTAGTGTGGTCCATGTGCGATGTGATATGCTCTGTCTACAGAACATCAACATATATACTTATAAGAACAACATTGCATGACCAAATTAAGCATACAATTACATAAGTGACTACACACATAACATTTCCACACACCAAAGTAAGCAATTACATGCATACTAAACTAGGAGAAACGAGCATCTAAACATCTACATCTTGTTGCGATGACGTTTGCCATTGCTTTGCTTCTGGCTGGATCCCTGGTCGTGAATGGTTAATAAAATCTAGGCCTATTGCATATTAAGGTCAAAATAGTACTACCAATCTACGAGTCTCATACGATACCATTTCAACGATTGTACCACAAAAGCACGAAATATTACAAGGTTCAAATTCCAGAGTTACATGACTCAAATTCAAAGATTACAAGGTTCAAACTGATATTAGAAATGAAATTCAGCTCATTCAGCTGCAAACGTCCGTGCTGATTAGCTGAACATGGATATAAGAGAGGTTGAAACTAAAAATTAAAATAGTAAGGCCGCTTTCCAAACCTCGTTATTTCTGCAAAGGGATCAGCCGTTGACAAGTCATGTATGGGTTTGACACAATGACTTCCAATTACTCTGCCATATGCTTTTCCAATACGAAGTTTAGCTTTTTTGGAGCCTCTTCCATTCTGCAGTAGCTGCCGGCTCTGGTCAACAAACCATTCATCTTTCCTAATTAAATGCGTGTTCAACCTCAGTACCTTCAGCACCCTTGCTCTGGCAAGAAAGAACCTGGCGAATGTAATCTCTGGTAAGGTCCCTCGGTAGTAGTTCAAAGTAATATTTGAGAGATGCAGATCCAGGCATTCGATGTGATTTTCGTTATAAACATTATCCACCTCCGGGCCTATTATTATCTTCAAAAGAAGAGAACGTGTTGGTGCCTACATGCAGTTTTGAACACTACTACACGCCTATTTGGTTTGCAGGATTTGTAAAATGCACCAACGTGCCATCTTCGATCTGACATGATTAACACGGGCATTTGATTACAATCTAGAAAAATGTAGCCTTCTTCACAAGAGGTTGGATTGGATGAAAAATTCCCTAAGAAAACTAGTATAGATGAATCCAAAGGAGAAATGCTTATGGATTGTAACCATATGAATCAAGCAACCAATATGGGGTGGGGGGTGTATGTCCTGAAATCCTCCAAAATTCCTTCAGAAATCGTAGTACATTGTCATTGTAAACTGGGGAAAAGGTGCAAAAAATTGAACCCCCTTATGGTTAACATTTAATAGGAAAGGAACATCACCTCGATATACAGCTTCTTCAGGCACGGAAAGCATCTCAGGAAACTGACAACTTGGTCCAGGTTGGGGCCGACAGATTCTAGTGCCAAGACCTTCACTGTGCGCAGAATCTGGGTGAAGCTTTGCTGGATGACAGACGAACATACATCTTCAAAACTAGAAATAATGTTGATAACAAGAAGGAGAGGTAGAAGGCGACTGTTGTACCTAAAAGTAGTAGTATTTGACAGACGAGTAGCCCACCACTGTCAATTTCGACCCAGAAATGACATTGATTCTTGTTGGACCTTGTTGGTCAACTACAAGTAATCTCTCAAGTGAAGGTGTGTCCTCAATGACCATATTGTGATATCTCATTGTAGCACCAGCAACACACATAAATAGTCCGGAGAGTCCTGGAGGTGATGTGGAAGCTATTCGACCAATTCATCGCCTAAAGACGAAGGAACTCGAGTGCAGTACAGCCACGGAGCAGGCGCTCCATATCATCCTTTGGGATGCAGACGGCGACGAGATCGAGGTGCTTTAGTCGTGGTAGAAAAAGAGCAGGCGCGTCATTAAGGGGGGAAATGGTAGTTCATGAACTTGGCGAGGCGCAGCATGGGTGCGATGCAGAGCGCGGACGTTGGCAGCGAGCGCGTATGCCCATCATTAAAACTGAGCTCCTCGAGCTGATCTAGGGCGGGGGATCGGAACCACTCGTCAAGCTTGGCTCGGTCCTTGCCATTGGAATGGAACGTGCCCATGATAAGGCCTCTGATTGGGCCATGGTGACTGCCGAGGATCTGGGAGAATGCATCCAAGCTTTTGCGATAGCCATGGCAGAGCTCGTGGGCGTCGAGGAGGTCGAGAGGGGTGGAGAGCCATAGGGGGCGCCACCGTCGGGAAAGGGCGGTTGTCCTCGCCCCATATTTGATTGGGAGGAGGGATATGATGACTGTCAACATATCATCGGGGAGGCTGCTGATGAAGTCTAGGCCTGCTGGAGTCGCTTGCGGTTCTTTCTCGACCCGCCTCCGCTTGTTGGCAGCCTCGTTCTCCACCTCGTCGGCGGCGATGGAAACCTCTGTCTCCATATTCACGCTGTGCTCCGGTGCTTCAGCAGCCCCGGCGTCGCCACTCCCTCCGATGGGGCGCTTCGGCGGCATACTCATACACTGACGGCTTTGAGGACTGAGAGCGGCGTCCAGGATGCGGGCGGAGAGAGAGGATTGTGTGTGTGGCGAGGATGGGGGGTGCCGGGTTTGAGGACTGAGAGCGACGTCGAGGATGCGAGGGGATAGAGAGGATTGTGTGTGTGGCGAGGATGGGGGGGTGCGGCCGCTCGGGCGCGCCATTAATACGGACCAGTGGGAGCGAGGCAGGCGGCAGTCAAAGGCTGTCTCGCATCCCGGTGAGCCTGCGCGGCGGACTTCTGGCATTCCTATACCATCATTTCACGGAGCGAGGCGGGCGCACCATTAATATGAAGCAGTGGGAGCGAGGTGGGCGGCGGTCAAAGGGCTGGCTCACCTCCCGGTGAGCCTGCGCAGCGGACTGCTGGCACGCCTACCGTCATTTCACACAGCTACTAGCACGCCCCACGGTGAGGGCGTAGCGAACACGCGCATGCCTCGGCCTCCCGGTCTGCCTGCTAGCATGCGTCTCGTCAACTCACGCATGCTCGTACGGCACATGGGATGCGTGCGCGGCACGTATTATATTGATTTTTCCTTTTTGATGATTAATTCTGCCGCTTTATTGCTTAACCGAAGCACGACACTTACATTGTTGGTCTAACGCACACGGTTCGAATAAAGAGTTCGTTTGCGATATTGGTTGATAATTACTTATAATTTCCTGTATGTACGTGATACGTCTCCAATGTATCTATAATTTTTTATTGTTCCATGCTGTTATATTATCATTCTTGGATGTTTTACAATCATTTTATAGCAACTTTATATCATTTTTGGGACTAACCTATTGACATAGTGCCCAGTGCCAGTTGCTGTTTTTTGCTTGTTTTTTACTTCGCAGGAAATCAATACCAAACGGAGTCCAAACGCAGCGAAACTTTTTGGTGATTTTTTCTAGACCAGAAGACACAAGTTGGGCCAAGAAAGTACCCGAGGGGGGCTCCGAGGGGAGCACAACACACCAGGGCGTGTCTGGGGGCCCAGGCGCGCCCAGGTGGGTTGTGCCCACCTCGGTGGCCTCCCGCACCGTCTCTTTGCTCTATAAATACCCCAATATTCTAGAAACCCTAGGGGAGTCGACGAAAATCAATTCCAGCCGCCGCAAGTTCCAGAAACCACAGATCCAATCTAGACACCATCACGGAGGGGTTCATCATCCTCATTGGTGCCTCTCCGATGATGCGTGAGTAGTTCATTGTAGACCTACGGGTCCGTAGGCAGTAGCTAGATGGCTTCCTCCCTCTCTTTTGATCCTCAATACAATGGTCTCTTGGAGATCTATTTGATGTAACTCTTTTTTGCGGTGTGTTTGTTGGGATCCGATGAACTTTGAGTTTATGATCAGATCTATGTTTTTATCCATGAAAGTTATTTGAGTCTTTTGATCTCTTATATGCATGATTGCTTATAGCCTCGTATTTCTTCTTCGAATCTTTGGTTTAGTTAGGCCAACTAGATCGATTTTTCTTGCCATGGGAAGAGGTGCTTTGTGATGGATTCGATCTTACGGTGCTGGATCCTAGTGACAAAAGTGGAACCGACACGTATGTATCGTTGCTATTAAGGATAAGAAGATGGGGTCTATTTCTACATAAATAGATCTTGTCTACATCATGTCATCGTTCTTATTGCATTACTCCGTTTCTCCATGAACTTAATACACTAGATGCATGCTGGATAGCGGTCGATGTGCGGAGTAATAGTAGTAGATGCAGGCAGGAGTCGGTCTACTAATCTTGGACGTGATGCCTATATAATGATCATTGCCTGGATATCATCATAATTATTTGTAGTTCTATCAATTGCCCAACAGTAATTTGTTTAACCACCGTATGCTATTTTTCTCGAGAGAAGCCACTAGTGAAATCTACGGCCCCCGGGTCTATTTTCTCATCATATATTTTTAGATCTATTTTGCTATTTGCCTTTTTATTTATTTGCCACTTTTATTTTCAGATCTATATTTCTAAAAACCCAAAAATATTTTGCTTCGCTTTATTTTATTCGCGATCTATTTATCCAATCTACTACAATTTATCTCCCGTCCGTTTGCCAATTTCTGGAGCCGTTACCCGAAAGGGATTGATAACTCCTTTAACACGTCGGGTTGCAAGTATTTGTTCTTTGTGTGCAGGTGCTGCTTACGTAGTGTTGCTTGGTTCTCCTACTGGTTCGATAACCTTGGTCTCATCAATGAGGAAAATACCTACCGTTGCTGTGCTATCATCCCTTCCTCTTTGGGGAAATACCGACGTAGTTCAAGCAAACATCAAAAGGAATTTCTGGCGCCGTTGCCGGGGAGACATCATCAACATCTACCAGGTTGCTAATCACAAATCTCATCTCCTTGCAATTTACATTATTTGCCATTTGCCTCTCGTTTTCCTCTTCCCCACTTCAGAAAAATTTGCCGTTTTATTCGCCCTCTTTTTCGTTCGCCGTTTTCTCGTCAGATCTGTTTTTGAGTGCAATCTTGTTGCGTAGTCACGATGACTCAAGAGAACACCAAGTTGTGTGATTTCTCCAATACCAACAACAATGATTTTATTAGCACTCTGATTGCTCCTCCCGCCACTAGTGCGGAGTCTTGTGATATTAATGCCGCTTTGTTGAATCTTGTTATGAAAGATCAATTTTCCGGTACTCCTAGTGAGGATGCCGTGTCCCATCTTAACACATTCGTGGAATTATGCGATATGCAAAAGAAAAAAAGATGTGGACAATGAAATGGTGAAGTTGAAATTATTCCTGTTTTCTTTGCGAGATCATGCAAAAATTTGGTTTTCTTCTTTGCCTCGCAATAGTATCAATTCTTGGGATAAGTGCAAAGATGCTTTTATTACTAAGTATTTTCCGCCCGCGAAAATTATTTCCCTTAGGACGCAAATCATGAATTTTAAGCAACTTGAGCATGAACATGTTGCGTAATCTGGGGAAAGAATGAAATTGATGCTAAGAAATTGTCCTACTCATGGTTTAAATCGTTGGATGATCATACAAATTTTTTATGCGGGATTGAATTTTGTTTCTAGAAATCTTTTAGATTCCGCCGCGGGTGGTACTTTTATGGAAATTACTTTGGGTGAAGCTACTAAATTGCTAGGCAATATTATGGCAAATTATTCACAATGGCATACCGAAAGAGCTCCCACTAGTAAAAAGGTCAATTCGGTAGAAGAAATTTCTTCTTTGAGTGAAAAAGTTGATGCTCTTATGAAATTGGTTGCTAATAAAAGTGCTCCTATCAATTTTAATGATGTGCCTTTGTCTACTTTGATTGAGCAAAATAGTGATGCCGTAGATGTGAATTTTATCTCTCGAAACAATTTCAATAATAATGCTTATAGAGGTAATTTTAATCCTAGGCCTTTTCCTAGTAATTCCTCTAATAATTATGGTAATTCCTATGGTAATCCTTCTTATAATAATAATAGGAACACCTCTGATTTTGAGAATAATATTAAATAATTTATCAATGCTCAAAAGAATTTTAATACTACGATGGAAGAAAAATTGAGTAAGATTCATGATTTGTCTAGAAGCGTTGATAGAATTTCTCATGATGTAGAAAATCTCAAGGTGAAAATTTTTGTGCCTAAGGTTGAAGAATCAATTAAAGCTTTATATGTTTCTACGGATGAAAGTAAGAAAAGAACCGCTATGCTTAGAGCTAGCAAAGAATTTTTGTAAATAGCATTTTCCAGTGATTGCTTTCATAAAAATGATGAAGATCTTAAAGTGATTGGTGTTTCTTCTATTGATTCCTTGTTTAGTAAAATTAAAATTGATGAAAAAGGGACTGAAGAAGAGTCAACTTTAGCTAGAAGGCGTCCCAATAATTTGGAGGGTGAAAATCTTGTTGAGAAAATTGATAAAAGTGGGTTTGGAGAGGTCAAAACTTTAACTAGTGATGTGCCCACTCTTTTGGATTACAAAGACTTTAATTATGATAATTTCTCTTTGATTGATTGTATTTCTTTATTGCAATCCATGATAAATTCACCCCATGCCTATGAACAAAATAAAGCTTTTACTAAACATATTGTTGACGCTATGATGAAAGCTTTGGAAGAAAAGTTGGAATTAGAGATTTCAATTCCTAGAAAATTACATGATGAATGGGAACCTACTATCAAAGTCAAGATTAAAAATTATAATGTTTTTCTTTATGTGATTTGGGTGCTAGTGTTTCTACAATTCCGAAATCTTTATGTGATGTGCTTGGTCTTACCGATATTGAAGAATGTTCTTTAAATTTGCACTTGGCAGATTCTACTATTAAAAAGCCTATGGGAAGAATTAATGATGTTCTTATTCTTGCAAATAGGAATTATGTGCCCATAGATTTTATTGTTCTTGATATTGATTGCGATCCGTCTTGTCCAATTATTCTTGGTAGACCGTTTTTGCGCACTATAGGTGCCGTGATTGATATGGAAGAAGGGAACATCAAATTCCAATTCCCTTGGAGAAAGGGTATGGGACACTTACCTATAACAAGAATTAAGCCACCATATGAATCAACCATGAGGGCATCTTATGGATCTAGAAACAGAGATGACAATACTTAGATCTTTGCATTATGCCTAGCTAAGGGCGTAAAACGATAGCGCTTGTTGGGAGGCAACCCAATGAATAACATTTATTTTTGTATTTTTCTTTCTGTTCTTGGGTGTTTTCACAATTATGCTACTGTTATGATTGAGTTTTTTGTGTTTTAATTAGTGTTTTTGCCAAGTAAAGCCTTTAGGATAGCTTTGGTGGTAGTTGATTTGATCTTGTTGGAAAACAGAAACTTTTGCGTCCAGTAAAACAATTTTTCAAATTCACGTAAGCGAAGAAAAATTATGAATTTTTTTACAAAAGATTTGTACACAAATTTCCTATGTTGTCCTAATTTGTGAGAATTTTTGGAGTTACATAAGTATTAGAACAATTCGCATATTATAGACTATTCTGTTTTTGACAGATTCTGTTTTCTTTGCATTGTGTGCTTATTTTGATGAATCTATGGTTTTTATTGGAAGGTATGAGCCATGGTAAAGTTAGAATACAGTAGGTATAATGCAAGAACAAAATTTTAATGGGTTTTCTACAGTACTTAAAGTAAAGATTGGTTTTCTTATACTAACGGATCTCACGAAGGTTTTGTTAAGTTTTGTGTGATTGAAGTTTTCAAGTTTTGGGTGAGATTACGATGGATGAAGGAATAAGGAGTAAGAAGAGCCTAAGCTTGGGGATGCCCCATGGCACCCCAAGCCATTATCCAAAGATAAGCAAGCAACTAAGTTTTGGGATGCCCGAGTGGCATCCCCTCTTTTTTCTAACGACCATTGGTATTTTACTTGGAGCTATATTTTTATTCGTCACATATCATGAGTTTTGCTCGGAGCGTATTGTATGATATGAGTCTTTGCTTGTTTTGCTTTTTATTTTTAGTCATGCATCCTTGCTGGACACACCTATTTGAGAGAGCCAAAATAATGCTATGACTTGCCAGAATTGCTCTCTATGCTTCACTTAAATCTTTATGAGCTATGGAATTGCTCTAGTGCTTCACTTATATCTTTTGAGCATGGTGTGCTTTAGTATTTTTGAAGAAATGCTCTCATGATTCACTTAGATTTATTTGAGAGTTAGTAATTTTTTTTTAGAAATTCTCTCTTGCTTCACTTAAATTATTTTGAGAGAAGAAAATTTTATGCTCATGTTCTTCACTTAGATTTGTTTGAGCTATCAAAAGCAACAAATGAAATTAGTCCCAAAGTGATAGATATCCAAGAGGGATATAATAAAAACTTTCATGAAGATCATTGGACAAAATAAACATGATTCCTTGTAATAGTTTTGCGATATGTTGATATAATATGTGAGTCATGTTGATGAGTAATTATGCTTTAGTAAGAATATTGGTGTTAAGGTTTGTGATTCCCTATGCAAGCACGAAAGTCAATAGTTATGCAATGAAATTACATCCTACTTATGGTGCATTATTCGGTGTTAGTTATGCTTAATGCTCGCTTATGAGATTTTTTCGTTTCTTTGTTGGATGCTTCTCAATCTTTTGCTAGCCTTCATTTGCACTAAGTATGATCACTACTTGTGCATCCAAAATCCTTAAACCAGTTTTGCCATATGAGTCCACTATACCTACCTATATGCGGTATTTCCGTGCCGTTCTAAGAAAATTTGTATGTGCCATCTCTAATTTCAAAATAAATTTCTCTTTTGTGTGCTCGTACCGCTCATGAAAAGGTAGGGGGTGGCTGATATATTTCCATGCTAGATGTGTTATTCTCAAGATGAGTGTTTATTCACTTATCATTGCACGAGAGTACGGCAAAGGTATTAGGGATGCCCAGTCCTGAAATGAGAAATGAATTTACTTTATGTTGTCAAATAATAAATTCCTTGGAAAGTGTTGGTATGGAGGGCACCCATGGATACGGCTAGCCATGGAAAGTGAAAGTATGGTGGAAAAAGGAATAAACTTTATTTTCTATTTGGGAACCGCCTATGATATATCTAGCATGGAAAGTATTGGGAACTACTCGATTGTTTTCGTTGACAGGAAAAGCATGCCACCCAAAATATTTTATTTCTACTTTTTTCGCTTTGAGCTCTGGCACCTCTACAAATCCCTACTTCCCTCTGCGAAGGGCCTTTCTTTTACTTTATGCAATTTTTATTTTGAGTCTCCATCTTCTCTTATAAAGCACCAACTAAGGGGCACTATGATCGTACTTGAGCATTGGGTGCAGCTAATATGCGAGTGTGTTTCATGAATGGATCAATGATTGAGCATAATGGGCTAGGGATAACTTGCTTTAGTGTTGATATTTTGAAAGACATGGTTGCTTGTTGATATGCTTGAGTATTGAAATCTTCATGTCAAAACTAGACTATTGCTTTGAATCATATAAAAGTCCAAATGTCCATGCTACAAAGAAAAGAATATGTGATGAACATGTTAGGCAACATTCCACATCAAAAATCCTGTTTTTATCATTTACCTACTCGAGGACGAGTAGGAATTAAGCTTGGGGATGCTGACACATCTCCAACGTATCTATAATTTATTATTGTTCCATGATGTTATATTATCATTCTTGGATCTTTTACAATCATTTTATAGCCAATTTGTATCATTTTTTGGGACTAACCTATTGACATAGTGCCCGCTGCCAGTTGCTGTTTTTTGCTTGTTTTTTACTTCGCAGGAAATCAATACCAAACAGAGTCCAAATGCAGTGAAACATTTTGGTGATTTTTTCTGGACCAGAAGACACAAGTTGGGCCAAGAAAGTACCCGAGGGGGGCTCCGAGGGGAGCACAACCCACCAGGGCGCGCCTGGGGGCCCAGGCGCACCCAGGTGGGTTGTGCCCACCTCGGTGGCCTCCCGCACTGCCTCTTTGCTCTATAATTACCCCAATATTCCAGAAACCCTAGGGGAGTCGACGAAAATCAATTCCAGCCGCCACAAGTTCCAGAAACCACAGATCCAATCTAGACACCATCACGGAGGGGTTCATCATCCTCATTGGTGCCTCTCCGATGATGCGTGAGTAGTTCATTGTAGACCTACGGGTCCATAGGCATTAGCTAGATGGCTTCCTCTCTCTCTTTTAATCCTCAATACAGTGGTCTCTTGGAGATCTATTTGATGTAACTCTTTTTTGCGGTGTGTTTGTTGGGATCCGATGAACTTTGAGTTTATGATCAGATCTATGTTTTTATCCATGAAAGTTATTTGAGTCTTTTGATCTCTTATATGCATGATTGCTTATAGCCTCATATTTCTTCTTCGAATATTTGGTTTAGTTAGGCCAACTAGATCGATTTTTCTTGCCATGGGAAGAGGTGCTTTGTGATGGGTTCGATCTTACGATGCTTGATCCCAGTGACAGAAGGGGAACCGACACGTATGTATCGTTGCTATTAAGGATAACAAGATGGGGTCTATTTCTACATAAATAGATCTTCTCTACATCATATCATCGTTCTTATTGCATTACTCCATTTCTCCATGAACTTAATACACTAGATGCATGCTGGATAGCGGTAGATGTGTGGAGTAATAGGAGTAGTTGCAGGCAGGAGTCGGTCTACTAATCTTGGACGTGATGCCTATATGATGATTATTGCCTGGATATCGTCATAATTATTTGAAGTTCTATCAATTGCCAAACAGTAATTTGTTTACCCACCGTATGCTATTTTTCTCGAGAGAAGCCACTAGTGAAATCTACGGCCCCCGGGTCTATTTTCTCATCATATATTTTTAGATCTATTTTGCTATTTGCCTTTTTATTTATTTGCCACTTTTATTTTCAGATCTATATTTCTAAAAACCCAAAAATATTTTGATTCACTTTATTTTATTCGCGATCTATTTATCCAATCTACTACAATTTATCTCCCGTCCGTTTGCCAATTTCTGGCACCGTTACCCGAAAGGGATTGACAACCCCTTTAACACGTCGGGTTGCAAGTATTTGTTCTTTGTGTGCAGGTGTTGCTTACGTAGTGTTGCTTGGTTCTCCTACTGGTTCGATAACCTTGGTCTCATCACTGAGGGAAATACCTAACGTTACTGTGCTGCATCATCCCTTTCTCTTTGGGAAAATACCGACGTAGTTCAAGCAAACATCAGTAAGAAGATTATATCAAAACTTGTCTCAAATTTGAAAAAAAAATCACAGTCTATTGGTGTCCATATGACACCACGATAAGTTTCATGAATTTCAACTTAGTTTTGGATTTATTGGATTTTAAAATCAAGATTCTAGATGTTAGAAATTTCTTGCATGGGGACTAAACATGCACCTAGGGACACGTACACATATGATTTTACAATCCATTTTCATGCACTATCACGGGTCTCATGTAGATCAAATTTGATTTTGCACATTTAAATCCCTGGGAAATCAATCAATGTATAAAAAACAAATAGATGTTATCTACTTTTTTCAATTTTCAACACTAAACTCCTTTGGTCGCATGTTCGCTGCAGAAAAAGTTTGACATGCATCTTTGGGCCTCATGCACGCGGTGGTCCTAGGACACACTCGCGTGGGGCCGCGAGGTCGCCGTCCAGCACTATGACATGCGATGAGAGAGGTTAATTTGACCAACAAGGATGGTTATTTTTTGGTTTTTGTTATACGTACGGTAGGAGTATATATATATATAGTACGCGTTAAAGAGGGTGGCCGGGGGTAATACTACGCGTCATATAGGACACTCACTCGCGTGCGATGCTTCCATCCGTTGGCCCGCGAGGTTGTCCTCCGTCACTTTGACCCAGCAAGGAGGTTTCTTTTTGGGTTGTGTTGCGGTAGGAGTATATAGTACACATCGAAGAGGGGAGGAGGGGCCGGGGCAGCATGTATATACTACACACACGTCATGAATCGATCTCGCTCTGTGTGGGGACTTTTCGGTTTCTGAGGCAGGTGCCACAAAGAAGTTGTGCATATTGGGTATTAAAAACATCACCAACACATTGGGCCACGTGCATACGATGGTTGTCACTCATTCGCCTGTGACTCTTCCCTCCATGGGCCCGCGAGGTCGTCGTCCATCTAATATGTGACACAACGAGAAAGGTAATTTGACGAACAAGGAGGATTATTTTCAGGTTGTGTTACGGTACGTACGTAGGAGTATATATTATGCGTCGAAGAGGGAAGGGGGGCAACATATATATACTACGTGTCATGAACCTCGGTTCGTGTGTGGGGGACTTAAAGGTTTCTGAGGCAGGTGCCACATCAAAGTTCTGCATATATATTAGGTATTCAAACATCACAACCACACATCTCCATACATATGTGTTTGGCCCACAAGCAAGCGATGGCGGTTGTCCTCTAGCACTCACTCACGGGGTTATCGGCGAGATGCTTCGTCCATCTCTGTGTGCCTGCTTGGTTAATCACTTCGACCGACAATGATAGAGGTTAATTTGACTTATAATTACGAGGGGATTAAATTTTGGTTCGTCTTATACGGTTCGGTACATGCAACTATACTTCGCGCGCATGTGTACACACGAATCCCTCCCACCGGGTCGAAGTGGTGGCGGGGGGGGGGGGGAGCACGTGATGCATCATGAACCAGATCTGTGTGGGGACTGTGCGTTTTTTGACGCATGCATGCACCACATCAAAATGTTGTGCTTTTGGTATTCAAACATATATGCATGCATCACGCATGTCCATACATATGTTTGGGGCACATACATGCAGTGGTTGTCTTTGGACACTCTCCCTCGCTTGGTTATCATCGACGGGCTATATATTCGTGGGCCCACCTGGACGTCTCAATCACTTCGACCAACAACGTGAGAGAGGTTACCAGGGTGGATTCTTCTTCTCTTGGTTCACATTACCATATAGTCGTACGTTGATCATGGTGAGATTCGAGACCTAAATTTGAGGGCTCGCATACACATGAATCAAAGTTGTGCATTGGGTATATTATTCAAACACCACATGACACTTCATACATATGTTTGGGCCACATGCATGCAGTGGTTGTCTTCAGGCACTCCCTCGCGTGGTTATCGGCGACAAGCTAGCGTATTTTGTGGGGCCGCATGTGGAACGTCAATGGATGACTTTGACCCAACAAACAAGAGAGGTTATACGACCAAGGTGGTGATTCTTCTTGGTCAGTCTTACAATACGCCTTGGTGAGATGCCCCCTCCTACCGACTCAAAGTGTGTGTGTGTGTGGGGGGGGGGGGGGGGGGGGCACAGTACTACTTCGTACTAGATGAACCTCCGTGGTTTGGGGATGCCCGGTTAATTTGCGATGCACATGTGCCACATCAAATTTGTGAGTTGGTTATTTAAATATCATAGCACATCATTTTCACACACACACACACACGCGCGCACACACACACACACATCGGGCCACCCGCAGGTGTGGTTGGTAAGTGGTGTCACCCATCTAACTCCAGAAGAACACATCTGTGGGCCAGCACACGGTCCACATTTGATCGAAAGCAAAGGGGGGAGGGGGGTTGATGTACTCCTTTCGGTTTTGTGTTATGGTACGGTGAGATGTCAGACCTAGCTATTTGGGGGCATGCGTTCATAGCTAGGATTCCCCTCCCGGCAACACGAAGTGTGTGTGTGTGTATGTGTGTGTGTTTGGGGGGGGGGGCTAGCAATAATAACGTGTGCTTTGTACGACAGGTGCCACATCAAAGTTGTGCATTGGGTATTTGAACATAAAACCACCCTTTTCATACATATATTTTGTCCACATGCAAGTGTGTTCGTGTTCTGACCCTTTCCCGCGTTTTTTGGCCAAATTTATAAACAACAGACGAGTCGGACTCAGCAACCGTCTGCGATCGGGTACGAAATAGACATGGTTCCCTAGGACTACCCGTGTGCCGCGCCCCTGCCCCTTACCTGTCACCCACATGATCACAGTAGATTGGGCTCCATGAGGCTTCCCTCCCCCTCTCGAAAGTATCTACTCCCTCGCAATCTCGAAAATATCTACCCGCGTAGATGGTTTTTCTGTTTGATAGCACACGATTAGTATGTCTGGACCGTGTGCGATGTCTGTTACTCCCGCTCTGCTTCAATCAGTAGATCCAAATTTTTAGTAGCCCCGGCATTTTACTCCCGCCCCGCTCTGCTTCAATCCCTTGATCCAAATTTTCAGTAGCCCCGCCATTTTACTCCCGCCTAGTAAAATTTTCAGTACCCGCGGCATTTCCTCAAACACCACCTTGGACCCCCTCCACACACACACACCCCAAATCCTTCGCTCACCCCAAATACCCCGCTCACACACATACACACCACCCCTCCCTCGCTCCAAACCTAGCTAGGTCGCCGCCACCGCCGTGCCACCTCCATCGTCAACCTCTGCCGGTCTGCCCGTGCAGTTTACCCACCAATATACATACCCTCGCCGCCCTGAGTTTCTTAGATGACGCCTGCGAAACACCCCCTTTCCCAGAGATCCCCATCCACACCCCCTCCCCCACTCCAGAGCGTTGCAGCCTAAGCCTGGCTACGCTTCCCGGGGAGCTCGAGGAGCGAATGGCCCAAAAGAGCTTTACCGCGGCCTCTTCGCCCGACGTCGGTGAGGTGGCCACCGAGGAAGCTGACGACGATGACTGGACCTGGGTTGAGCCTTTCAATCAGCGGGCTAGAGTATTCTGGCATGTCGTGGATGCTGGCTACGACATCGAGGTCGTCGACACCGATGGCTTGACACGGGTTATGTCACAGGTTAAGTTGCCCACCCCCAACCCTTCGGGTTCGAGAACTGTCGATCTCATCGATGGCCCTGCCGCTGATCTCCTACGGCTCGTTATGAACAATTTGCCATCCTTCATCACCATGGTGCCCCTTTTGTCATTTCTGAAGGACACATTCTACGACACTGGCCTGGGATCCTTAGCTGGCAAGTCAGACCTCATCGACGGCGACCACGAGGAGGAGCCAATCTGTGACAAGTGAGGAAACCCATGATTTGTTTTCTCGAACCCCTTTTGTAGTGAGAACTTGTCTAGTATTTATTGCTATATTAGGTTGTTTGCATTATGCCTTGTTTATTTCTACAGTTTATGGTTGTTTGGTTGTTTGTAGTTAGCATATGTCCAGTTTCAATTGCCATCTTTGGTTGTTCGTAGTATGCCTTGTTTATTTCAGCTATTAACAGTGTGATGTTCTATATGTGCTAGTATGAACTGTGCAGTTCAATTTCATCAATACCAAATTTAACAATAGCTCTATGAATGACTATATTTGGTTGCTGTTAAGCATGTTGTAGTCCCTCCGAATCTTTTTAGTTCGCATATAAGATTTGTCTAAAGTCAGGCCTCTTAAAGTTTGACCAACTTTGTAGAACAAAATACCAACATTCACAATATGAAATAAATATCAGTACATGTGTCATGACTTAAATTTTCATATTGTATAACTTTAGCATGCTAGATGTTGATATTTTTTCATATAAATAAGGTCAAACTTTATGAAGTTTGACTTCAGACAATTCTTATATGCAGAGTAAAAAGGACCGGAGGGAGTATTGAACACGCCTTTCCATTTGATTTAACAATGGCACTGTTTGGATACTCTAACTTAGCTAGAGGTTAGAGTTAGTTTCTAGCTCATGACAGTTAAAAGGGAGAGAGGGAGATTGGTGGAATAGTTGATTGTATTGCTTGAGCCTCGTGGGCATATATATAGGAGTACATGGTCATCTTGGAGTACAAGTCAAGGTAGAATAAATCCTACGCTATCCTATGTTTCCTAAATAAGAATGATACTCAACAATGACTAACCCTGAACTAACTCTAGCCAAAGAGGTGTTTGGATGACAGTGTTAGATTGACAATAAATGCACTAGAAGAACTAGCCCCAATCAGCACCTCTTGGGTGGGATAGTTGTTTTGGGTGGGTTTGACGCAACTAGCTCAAACTAGCCCTCATGTTTGGATACTTTAGGGCTATTTGAGCCCAAACTAGCTCATACTAACTCTAACCCATGGATCCAAACAGGGCCAATAACTAGTGTACTTAGACCTGCACAATACAAGTTTGAATGACTACGTTTGCTTGTTTTTAAATATTAGGCCTGTTGTAGTTAATAACACACCTTTCCACTTCTTGTTTTTAAATATTAGGTTTTTAACAATTTGGTCTTGCACATGTAGGTCCTACTGTCAGAGGTTTTGACCCACTGTTTGACCCTTTTTGCATATGTGGAAATGAGTTGTCCATTAATATCAGTCAAGTCAAGACACTCAGAAAGATTGTTACAATAAAGAAATTAGCGACAAAAAACAACAAGATCTTTGTCTGCACAATGAAGAAGACATCAGTTCACTACGGGATGGTACTAACTGTTATAACTTGTCTTTTTAATTCCTTTGCGCCATTTCAAATGTGGAGAAGATATTTATGCATATCCTTGTTTTCAGGCCTTTCCAAAGCAGTTCACTGATGATTACCTCTCAAACCACCTATATGGTCAGGAGGCGAGGAAGGTTTTCATAAAACACCCACGGTTCAATATTGAAGTGTTCCTGAAGAGGACGAATGATGGAAGGTCAATCATCCACAGGCACTGGCCTAAAGTTGCAAAGACCTTCAACATCAATGAAGGCTCAATATTCGCCTTCCGCTTCAGCAGTTTTCCAGATGAGATTCATCTGTCTATGTTCCATCTATGATGCTAATTTCGAAAGGTTGTAGATGCTGCATGTGAAACTTGGTGCTGGTGCAGTTGTGTAATGGGGTAGCTGAGTGCTGAAGCTATATGATGTTGTACTCTGATGTATTTCAATTATGAAATCTAGCTTCCTTAATATGGAAATGAAATATATTGTGTGCTTAATATGAAATGTCAATTAGATTAATAAATGGATTATTAATAATAGGGCAATTAGCCTGCTAATTTGGTTTTTCTATTGCAAACGGTTATTGAGAAAACACCGTGGGCGATGTGAAAGGATGGAGAAGAGGTGTCTAGAGGGGGGGTGATTAGACCCTCAACAAAGAAAATTAGCAGTTTTTTAATTTCTTCAAGTTAAGGTGGAGTTTTAGCACAAGTTTAAACATTCACAATATATTTCAAGCAAGCATGGCAAGAGTATATGAGCAGTGGAAAGTAAAGCATGCAAGTTGCAATAAAGTAAAGGGATGGGATTGGAGTGTGCAAACGCAATAGGAGACACGGAGATTTTTGGCGTGGTTCCGATAGGTGGTGCTATCATACGTCCACATTGATGGAGACTTCAACCCACGAAGGGTAACGGTTGCGCGAGTCCACGGAGGGTTCCACCAACGAAGGGTCCACGAAGAAGCAACCTTGTCTATCCCACCATGGCCATCGCCCACGAAGGACTTGCCTCACTTGGGTAGATCTTCACAAAGTAGGCGATCTCCTTGCCCTTACAAACTCCTTGGTTCAACTCCACAATCTTGACGGAGGCTCCCAAGTGACACCTAACCAATCTAGGAGACACCACTCTCCAAAAGGTAATAAATGGTGTGTTGATGATGAACTCCTTGCTCTTGTGCTTCAAATGATAGTCTCCCCAACACTCAACTCTCTCTCACAGATTTTGATATGGTGGAAAGATGATTTGAGTGGAAAGCAACTTGGGGAAGGCTAGAGATCAAGATTCTTGTGGTTGGATTGGAATGTCTTGGTCTCAACACATGAGTAGGTGGTTCTCTCTTAGAAAATGAGTAGTGGAAGTGTAGGCACGTTCTGATGGCTCTCTCACTAACGGAGAAGGGGGTGGAGGGGTATATATAGCCTCCACACAAAATCTAACCATTACACACAATTTACCAAACTCGGTGAGACCGACCTAGTTCAAAATGTGAACGTTAGGCTTTTCGGTGGGACCGACAAGGTCAACTCGGTGGGACCGATGTGCTAGGGTTAGGGAGAAACCTCATCTCGGTGAGACCGATTGCATGAACTCGGTGAGACCGATTTCAGCAATAAGCAAATAGAGACTTGGTCAAGCAAACTCGGTGGTACCGACTGTGTATCTCGGTGAGACCAAAGTAACTGCAATAGGTAACAGAGAGTTTGCAGGGCCATCTCGGTGAGACCGAATTGATTAGGGTTTCTGGCAGTGGCTATGTCAAGTGAACTCGGTGGCGCCGGATAGATCAAATCGGTGGGGCCGAGTTTGACTTTAGGTTTAGGACATATGTGGAAATGAGAAAGTGGTTGAGGGCTTTTGAAGCATATCACTAAGCATTTTGAGCAAGCAAGCCATTAAGCAACACCTCATCCCCTTTTAATAGTATTGGCTTTTCCTATGGACTCAATGTGATCTTGGATCACTAAAATGAAAATGTAGAGTCTTGAGCTTTTGCCAATATGTGTCCTTAGCATCTTGAAGGGGTTCCACATCCTCCTGTCCTGCCACTCCACTGTTGAACTCATCTGAAATATACTAGATGAAAATATTAGTCCAACAAGAGATATGTTGACATTAATTACCAAAATCACCCAAGGAGCACTTGTGCTTTCAATCTCCCCCTTTTTGGCAATTGATGACAACATACATCAAAGCTTTTAGATAAAGATATGAAGTGTAACAAGTAAAGCTTTGGAAGAACATGCAACATGCATTGGCTCCTCCTACATGTATGCAATCATATGAAGATAGATTATAAAAGTATGTGAATGCATAAACATGTCAGAGCAAGCAATGAGTTACATGTATCTTGGCTATATGCATCAGAGCAAATGATGTGAAGTGCAGAAAATATACCTACATGTTCATGAGTCCTTCTTGAAAACAATATGTACATCAACAAGAGATCCTCGTGCACATGAGTGTGATGCATATACTTACCTTGTGGCCTTGAGCTGACTTGGGAAGAGATGAACCTGAGAAAACAGGATTAGATAACATAGGAACATCTACTAAACAAAGAAAGAACAGGTAACCACAAGAGTACCAAGACTGGGATGACATGTAGTGAGTGAGTACTTAGTACTCTATTTGGATATGGACATGTCCCCAAGGGATAAAGATATGCAATGAATTCCAAAGATTTTCTTCCCTTAAGAGTCTTTCTCCCCCTGAATCTGATATTGGATAATGGGAGAAGATAGGGAATAGAAAATCAAAGTAAAGAAAATCCAAGCAAAAGACACAAAGAAACATCTACTAACATGTCTTTCCCCTCTTAAAGACATGTGGCTTCTCTCCTCCTTGAATACCAGGCATCTGGGATGGCTAAGAAGTCTCCCTCTCCCTTTGATGTGGTTAAGCTTTGATGTGCTCTCTCTCCCCCTTTGACATCAATTTCCAAGAAGGGATCTTCTGGAGCATGAGTCAAGTAGGTTGGTCCTTGAGTCACATTACAAAGCAACATGTAATTTAAGATGCTGGTAGAGGACAAGAATCATCGAGTGGAGCTGGAACAGATATGCAGGATGCAAATGGCAAAACATTTCCTCGGTTGTGAAATCAGTAGCACCGAATTTTTTCTTTCGGTGGCCCCGAGTTGTTTCGGTTTAGCCAATAAAAAAAATCGGTGAGGCCAAATTTAACACAGAGAAAAAAATTGTCATCTCAGCTCACTAGGCAAATAAGA
The DNA here is from genome assembly GCA_011799875.1 of Thinopyrum elongatum. Classification (NCBI taxonomy): domain Eukaryota; kingdom Viridiplantae; phylum Streptophyta; class Magnoliopsida; order Poales; family Poaceae; genus Thinopyrum; species Thinopyrum elongatum. Next base: position 279,033,906 of record CM022303.1, read on the forward strand.
TCTCACAAAGATTTGCAGGAAATTAACTAAAGGATTTGCAATGAATTAAATGCAGAGAATGCAGAAGGTAGCAGAGAAAAGAAAAGAAATCTAGATGAAGTATGCAAGAGATAAATGCAAGAACACAGAGAAACACTAGAGAACTTCATCTAGAATTGGTCGGCGACAGAGTCACCTATGTTAGAGTATATTGACTTAGGAGTCAAGTAAAGATACTTGATCATAGGTCATACTCATCGTTTAAGCTCAAAATGGGGTTGCCATTTTTCGTTTAAGCATTTTGATGTATTCACATCTTGTTGAGCTGCTTTGACCCATGTCTTGGGGTAAAGCTTCTCTAAGATGGAATAACATACCTTGAATGGTGGTGTTGATCTTGATCATATAGTTGAACTTGTGTTGGATGCTCAAGGTTGATGTTTTTCATCAAGAGTTGGGAGCACCATTTGTAGTTTGAGTTCACCTTCCTACATGGGTTAGTCTTGCAAGGAAGAGCACTTGTGTGTCCAAAATGACAATAATGAAACTTGATACCAAATGAAATTTGATATATTGTCAAAGGATATATTGAAGGGATTCATGCTTCCTTGTCTCCAACCACCATATTGTAGAGACTTGGTGATGTAGAGATTGCTTAGAATGTGAGTGAGTTGCAATCTCATAGAGTTGGGTTCATCCAAGTACCTACAAGGGTTAGATAACATGCAAGGGTACAAGTATAGATCCAAGACATATGATCATCATCATAAGAGAAATATCAAGGATTAGTCATGTAATGGCTCATGCCTTGCATGCATCCAAATGGAGTTACTACTCCAAGTTTGAGGCATCAATGATGTTCAATTCACCTCTCAAACGGCAAAATACTTTCTCATCAAGCGGTTTGGTGAATATATCCGCCAATTGCTTATCGGTACGAACATGCTTAAGATCGATGTCTCCTTTAGCAACATGATCTCGAATGAAATGATGATGAACTTCAATATGCTTAGTTCGAGAATGTTGCACGGGATTGTGAGCAATGTTAATAGCACTCTCATTATCACAAAGCAATGGAACATGTTTCACATAGATCCCATAATCTTTAAGAGTTTGGGTCATCCAAAGTAATTGAGCACAACATGAACCGGCGGCAATGTATTCCGCTTCGGCGGTGGATAAGGATACCGAGTTTTGTTTCTTGGAGGACCAAGACACAAGAGATCTACCAAGAAATTGACAAGTACCCGAAGTGGACTTTCTATCAACCTTGTCTCCGGCATAGTCCGAATAGGAGTAGCCAACAAGATCAAAAGAAGACCTCTTAGGATACCAAATGCCAAAGTTTGGTGTGTGAATTAAGTATCTCACTATCCTTTTCACAACCTTAAGATGACATTCTTTCGGGGCGCTTGATATCGTGCACACATGCACACACTTAGCATAATATCGGGACGGGAGGCACATAGATATAACAATGAACCAATCATAGAGCGGTAAACCTTTTGGTCAACCGATTCGCCATCCTTAGTCAAGTCAAGATGTCCACTAGTAGGCATGGGTGTATTCATACCTTTGCATTCTTGCATGTTGAACTTCTTGAATAAGTCCTTGGTATACTTTGTTTGAGAAACAAAGGTACCCTCCTTAGTTTGCTTGATTTGCAAACCAAAAAAGAACTTGAGTTCACTCATCATAGACATCTCAAACTTCTCCGACTGGTATACTTTGTTTGAGAAACAAAGGTACCCTCCTTAGTTTGCTTGATTTGCAAACCAAAAAAGAACTTGAGTTCACTCATCATAGACATCTCAAACTTCTCCGACACTAGTCTTCCAAACTTTTCACTAAAGTGAGGGTTAGTCGAGCCAAATATGATATCATCAACATAAATTTGGCACACAAATAATTCACCATTAACCCTTTTAGTAAAAAGTGTTGAATCAATTTTTCCAATCTCAAAGCCTTTTTCAGTAAGGAACTTGGTCAAGCATTTATACCACGCTCTAGGAGCTTGTTTAAGACCATAAAGATCTTTGTGAAGTTTGTAAACATGGTCGGGTTTCTTGGGATTAACAAAGCCAGGAGGTTGTTTTACATAAACTTCCTCCTCAATTTCACTATTTAGAAAAGCACTTTTAATGTCCATTTGATACAATGTGATATCATGATGGTTGGCATAAGCAAGTAAGATGCGTATGGACTCAAGTCTAGCAACGGGGGCATATGTCTCACCATAGTCCATACCTTCGACTTGAGTGTAGCCTTGAGCAACGAGACGGGCCTTGTTGCGTACAACTTGTCCATCTTCATCTTGCTTATTCCGAAACACCCATTTGGTACCAATGACATTGTGCTTCTCATCGGGCTTTTCAACCAATGTCCACACTTGGTTCCTCTCAAAATTGTGTAGCTCTTCATGCATGGCGTTCACCCAATCCGGATCATCAAGAGCATCTTCAACCTTCATAGGTTCAATACTAGAAATCAATGAGTAATGTTCACAAAAGTTAGCCAAACGAGTTTTAGAGTGAGTAATTCTCCCGGTTTGGATATCGTCAAAGATTTGTTCGACGGGATGGTCTCTTGAGACTCTTGCTCTAACTCGTGAGAGCTTTTGTTTAGGTCGGGGTAGAACATCCTCTTCATCATCTTGTTCTTCCTCTTGTCTTTCTTCATTGTTGTTGGCGTTGATGTTCTCTTGTGGAGGTGGAGAAGGAGGTCGATGAGGTTCATCTTGGTGTACATCCCCGTTTCCTTCATCTTGGCAAGTCCCACTTGTGGATGCCTCCGAGTCAACTCGTGGTTCACCTTGTCGTGAGGTAGAAGCTTCCACTTGGACGGACGAGGTACTCTCCTTCACCTCCGTTGGACGAATCTTGCCAGTAGACAAGTCTTGGATTGCTTCCGAAGGGTCTTTGTCTCCTACATCAATTGGCAATTGCTCTACTTGTGAGCCGTTAGATTCATCAATCTTCACATCTACCGTCTCTTCAACCTTTCGGGTGAAATTGTTGTAGACACAGTAAGTGTGAGAGTTTGAGCCATAACCGAGTAGGAAACCTTCATGAGATTTAGGAGCAAATTTCGAACGACGATGCTTATCAAGAATGTAGCACTTTGAGCCAAATACTCTAAAGTATCCAACTTGGGGTTTTTTTTACCGATGAGAAGCTCATATGCCGTCTTGCCGAGTAGCTTGTGAAGATATAGACGATTTGTTGCATGACAAGCTGTCTCAACCGCTTCCGCCCAAAAGTGTTTTGGCATCTTGTACTCATCAAGCATCGTTCTCACCATCTCAATAAGAGTCCGGTTCTTCCTCTCAACAACTCCATTTTGTTGAGGCGTGTACGTGGCCGAGAACTCATGTGTAATCCCTTCTTCGTCAAGAAAGGTGTCCACATTTGCGTTCTTGAATTTTATTTCGTTATCGCTGCGAACCTTCTTGATCTTCACTTCAAATTGATTTTGGGCCTTCCTAGCGAAGTTCTTGAAGATCTTTTGGACCTGCGATTTATCATCAAGAAAGAACACCCATGTAAATCTTGAAAAATCATCGACTATGACTAAACCAAACGAATTTCCACCGAGACTTTTATAGGTGTTTGGACCAAAAAGATCCATATGAAGTAGCTTGAGCGGTCTTCTCGTGGTCATGATGTTCTTCACGGGGTGGCTTCCTCCAACCTGTTTTCCTGCTTGACAAGCACTGCACAATCTATCCTTGTCAAATATAACGTCTTTTACTCCAAGGATATGATCACCTTTAATCAGCTTATCAAGATTTCACATGCCCACATGACCTAACCTTCTATGCCACAACCAACCTTTAGAAGATTTAGCAATTACGCAAGTTCTAGGTTGAGCCTTTTTAGTGAAATCAACAATGTATAGATCACCTCTACGTATACCGGTAAAGACCATTTTATGATTATCTCTTCGAAACACTTGACAATCTACTTTAGTAAATAGGACATTGAAACCGAAATCGGCTAGTCTAGATACATAAAGTAAATTATACCCAAGAGATTCAACAAGCATAACATTTTGGATGGAGCTGTCATGTGAGATGGCCACCTTACCAAGGCCAACCACCATACCCTTTAAGTTATCACCAAAAGTGACATATTTTTGAGAGCCGTTGTTTTCAGCAAGCTCACGAAACATATCCTTATCTCCGGTCATGTGATCGGTACATCCACTATCAAGAACCCATTCCTTTCCTCCAGCCATGTAGCCGCAAAGATTAGTCATAAGACCAAAGTGTCTCATAGACTCATCGAGATCAAAGTCACTATCATCATCCTCATCATAGTATCCATGTTCGACATCGTCTTGTGATTGATCATCACCTAGAGAGAGTGATTCATTAGATTTGTGATTATGACAATGTTCATCTTTATGAATTCTAATGACTTCCGAGATGATATTACTAATGATTCCAACATCTCCTTTGGCACACATAATATCACAAAGCTCAACTAGACAATCACCAAACATAGGATCTTTAGGATTCATTTTATTTAAAGCAATGGACTTTTAAAGAATCACATATAGATTTTTCAAGGAATAGTCTGGAAAGCGTTCCTCAAGGAATCTCCACGTGGTGTAAGCACAATCAAGAGTAGGCAAGCATGCTATCAAATTTCTAGGCAAACCTCTAGTAATAAGATTGACAGTTCTAAGATTGCGAATCATGTCGAGAGACTCATCGGGGGTGGGATGCAAATGATCAACAAGGGGCGCACAAGGGCTAGTAATGTACTTGTTCAAGTGATATTCATTGAAAATCTCAAGCATCTCATTTTTCCAAGCATTAAAGAACTCTCCATCAAGTATGGGTACTCTATGTCTAAGACTCCCCATCGTAGACTCATCCATCCTCCTCCAATGGTGATTAAACCAAAGCAATGGAGACCAAAGCTCTGATACCAATTGAAAGGATCGAGAAGAGGAGTCTAGAGGGGGGGGGGTGATTAGGCCCTCAACAAAGAAAAGTAGCAGTTTTTTAATTTCTTCAAGTTAAGGTGGAGTTTTAGCACAAGTTTAAACATTCACAATACATTTCAAGCAAGCATGGCAAGAGTATATGAGCAGCGGAAAGTAAAGCATGCAAGTTGCAAGAAAGTAAAGGGATGGGATTGGAGTGTGCAAATGCAATAGGAGACACAGAGATTTTTGGCGTGGTTCCGATAGGTGGTGCTATCGTACGTCCACATTGATGGAGACTTTAACCCACGAAGGGTAACGGTTGTGCGAGTCCACGGAGGGCTCCACCCACAAAGGGTCCACGAAGAAGCAACCTTGTCTATCCCACCATGGCCATCGCCCACGAAGGACTTGCCTCACTTGGGTAGATCTTCACGAAGTAGGCGATCTCCTTGCCCTTACAAACTCCTTGGTTCAACTCCACAATCTTGACGGAGGCTCCCAAGTGACACCTAACCATTCTAGGAGACACCACTCTCCAAAAGGTAATAAATGGTGTGTTGATGATGAAATCCTTGCTCTTGTGCTTCAAATGATAGTCTCCCCAACACTCAACTCTCTCTCAAGGATTTGGATATGGTGGAAAGATGATTTGAGTAGAAAGCAACTTGGGGAAGGCTAGAGATCAAGATTCTTGTGGTTGGATTGGAATGTCTTGGTCTCAACACATGAGTAGGTGGTTCTCTCTCAGAAAATGAGTAGTGGAAGTGTAGGCACATTCTGATGGTTCTCTTACTAATGGAGAAGTGGGTGGAGGGGTATATATAGCCTCCACACAAAATCTAACCATTACACACAATTTACCAAACTCAGTGGGACCGAATAGTGAAACTCGGTGAGACCGACCTAGTTCAAAATGTGAACGTTATGCTTTTCGGTGGGACCGACAAGGTCAACTCGGTGGGACTGATGTGCTAGGGTTAGGGAGAAACCTCATGTCGGTGAGACCGATTGCATGAACTCGGTGAGACCGATTTCAGCAATAAGCAAATAGAGACTTGGTCAAGAAAACTCGGTGGTACCGACTGCGTATCTCGGTGAGACCAAAGTAACTGCAATAGGTAACAGAGAGTTTGCAGGGCCATCTCGGTGAGACCGAGATCCCATCGGTGAGACCGAACAGATTAGGGTTTCTGGCAGTGGCTATGTCAAGTGAACTCGGTGGCGCCGGATAGATCAAATTGGTGGGACCGAGTTTGACTTTAGGTTTAGGACATATGTGGAAATGAGAAAGTGGTTGAGGGCTTTTGGAGCATATCACTAAGCATTTTGAGCAAGCAAGTCATTAAGCAACACCTCATCCCCTTTTAATAGTATTGGCTTTTCCTATGGACGCAATGTGATCTTGGATCACTAAAATGAAAATGTAGGGTCTTGAGCTTTTGCCAATATGTGTCCTTAGCATCTTGAAGGGGTGCCACATCCTCCTGTCCTGCCACTCCACTGTTGAACTCATCTGAAATATACTAGATGAAATTATTAGTCCAACAAGTGATATGTTGACATTAATTACCAAAATCACCCAGGGAGCACTTGTGCTTTCATGATGACCTCAGGCAACACACACAGTTTCTAGGAATAAACCGTGTTGGATCGATGAACAATCACACACGACATCCTCTTGAAAACTGTTTGCGTTAGGCCACCTTGCGCAAACGTTTACCACATAAAAACTGTGTGTGATGGACAGCCTTTGCCACATAGTTTCTTCTACGCACCGTGTGTGATGCATTCAATAACACAAACTATAAAATTGTTATTATCGTGTGCAATGGCAACTCTATCACAAACGATTTAATGGGGAAAATTGTGTGTGATGTACCTGCGAACGGAAACGTTTTCCTTGGAGCGACTGTGTGGGATGTATATACGAACGGAAACGTTTAGCGAGGACTGACTGTGTGGGATGTACTTATGACCAGAAACGATTTCGCCTGTATAATTGTATTTTTTAGCACTACTTTATGTATAACCATATTTGATCGCTCGCCGGTCGCACACGACCTCATTTTGCCGAGCGTGTGTGCCAGGAGGGCATATCCCTGATGGTTTTCTGGGTTGTGTGGGAAGGACCCCCCTATCGCAGTCACTCACTAGGCGATGGTTCAGAACGCCATCGTGGAGAGGTGTTAAAAACCGTATTTATAGCACCTTGCTGTACCAGTGCATCTTCATCCTACGCCTCCCACGGATTGATAAACCTTAGGTCATCCACTTGAGGGAAAATTGCTACTGTCCTACAAAACTCTGCGCTTGGAGGCCCAACGCGAGTCTACAAGAACAAGTTGTGTAGTAGACATCACCCATACATATGCTTTCTTTCAAGAGAGAAGCCTCTAGTGAAATCTATGGCCCCCGGGTCCATTTTCCATCATATATTTTCAGATCTATAAACCAAAAAACCCAAAAATACCTTGTTGCAATTTATTTATATTTACTTTAGTTTGCTCTTTTATTTATCTTTTACACTACAGGAATCAGGTTCTTTGCCGTCTGCCATGGCAGACGGCAAAGGCACCAAAGGCGGACGGCAAACCCCTTTGCCGTCTGCCACCGACGGCAAAGCTGTCCGGCAAAGAGAGTGACGGTAAACAGGTTCTTTGCTGTCTGCTTCCTCAAAGCGGATGGCAAAGAACCTTTGCCGTCTGTGGCAGATGGCAAAGAAAGTGGACGGTAAAGAATAGGCGTTAGCCATGTTAGGTGGCTAACGGCAGCCTTTGCCGTCTGCCAGCGGATGGCAAACATGCCCTCCCCTTTGCCGTCTGCCACAGATGATAAAGTAACCAAATGGTATAGCTCCCAGGTTGCACAGGTTGCTGCCACGTGGCCTCTTTGCCGTCCGTGGCAGACGGCAAAGAGCCCTTTGCCGTCGGTGGTAGACGGCAAAGAGGCTGCATTGCCTCTTTTTTTCTTCTTTTTTTCTTATATCAAAGCAATTTCACAGCAAAATATATGATATATATTTTTTTTTCATAGGCAATTTCACAACAGACATATGCCATACCCAACACACAAGTTACATCATACATACATAACCAACACATAGTTCCATCCATACATATTACAATAGTTTCACATTGTTCATCCAACACATAGTTCCATCCATCCATATAACAAGTTCCACATTGTTCATCGATACAAAAGAAAAGCATAAAGGGAAAACAAGCACTCCATCCATGCAAGCTTCCGTGAAGTGAATGTAATCTGCAAAATGGGAAACAAGAAAGTTAGAAGAAGAAGAAGACTATAAGAATAAGAAGTAAGCATACTTAGGTAAAATGGAGCTAACCTAGCTAATTATTCCATTTTTTTAGTGAACTAAGCATATTATGCCATTTTTGATATAAAGCAGCTAAGTATAGGTCATTATTGAGCTAACCTAGGTAACTAAGCATATTAGAGCTAACTTAGAGCTAACTTGGGTCATTTTGGAGAAGAAGAAGAAGAAGAAGAAGAAGAAGAAGAAGAAGAAGAAGAGGAAGAAGAAGAAGAAGAGAAAGAAGAAGAGGGGAAAGAGGAAAAAAGAAGAAGAGGGGAAGAAGAGGAGGAGGGGGCCGGGGCGTCGCGGGGCCGGGCGGCGAGGGGGCCGGGGCGTCGCGGGGCCGGGCGGCGGGCCAAGGCGATGTGTCGGCGCGACGGGTCATCGGGAGGGCGGTGGGATGGCCGGAGCGGCAGGCCGGGGCGGTGTGCCGGTGCGGCGGGGCGTCGAGGTGAGGGGGCCGGAGCGGCGGGCCGGGGCGGCGTGGACGGGGCGGCGGGGCGACATGGACGAGGCGGCGGGGGCGCGGTGGCCGGCGGTGGTTACTTGGGGTCGGGTGGGGGGTCGGGGAGGGGAGGGAGAGAGAGAAGAGAGAGAGAGGAGGGGGCGGGACGGCCGTTACATACTCAATTCTTTGACATCTGCCAGTAGACGACAAAGATTCTTTGCCGTTAGCTGGCGGACGGCAATGAGGTGGGGCTGGTGAGCCGTTAGGGTTTAGGCCTCCACTGGACCCCACCCACCTCTTTGCCCTCAGCTAGCGGACGACAAAGATTCTTTGCCGTCCACTGGCGGACGGCAAAGAAATGGCTGATGGCAACAAGGCTCTTTGCCGTCAGCCATGTCTTTGTCGTCCGTTTTTTAGAAGCTAACGGCAAAGACCTTCTTTGCCGTCCGCAAGCTGACGACAAAGAACCGATAGACGGCAAATTCTCTGATTCCAGTAGTGTTATACCTATCTCTTTGAGATCTCACTCTTGTTCATGACCGTGAAGGGATTGACAACCCCTTTTTCGCGCTGTGTGCAAGTGTTCATTAGTTTGTGCAGGTGCATAGATTGGAGTCCCAACACGAGTCTACAAGAACAAGTTGTGTAGTAGACATCAAGCTCTTTTCTGGCGCCGTTGCCGGGGAGGTGAGTGCTTGAAGGTATATCTTTAGATCATGCAATTGAATCTTTTAGTTTCTTGTTTTATCACTAGTTTGGTTTATAAAAGAAAACTAAAAAATTGGAATTGAGGTTGCATCATATTATTCATCATTATAATGTCTTTCATGAAAATGATGGAAAGGAAAATTGTGCTCAAGTGATAGAAGAGGAACTTATGATTCTTGATGCTCTTATATTGTTTCAATTCTTATCTTTTATGCGAGCATCATTGAACTCATCATGCCTAGCTAAAAGGCATTAAAGAAAAGCGCTTGTTGGGAGACAACCCAACATTTACCCCTACTTTTTTTGTGTGTTCACATGATTATGCTACTGTAGTAATCATGTTTTATAGCTTTTGTTTCAATAAAGTGCCAAGTAAAGCCTTTGGGATAGTGTGGATGATAGTTGACTTGATTTTGTGCAAAAACAGAAACTTTTGCACTCAGTCTAGGAAATTTAAAAATTCACTAGAATGTGCTTTTGATTTGAATTTTTTACAAATGATTGATACACAAATTTCCTACGTTGTTCTAATTTTTCAGAGTTTTGGAGTTACAGAAGTATGGTTGGAGACTTGGAGTACATATTACTACAGACTGTTCTGTTTTTGACAGATTCTGTTTTCAATGCATAGTTTGCTTGTTATCTAGTTTCTATGGCTTATATTGCTCAATATAAATTGTGGAAATGATGAGGTAGAGTAGGCATTATTTGAGAACAATTATGAATCTTGTTTTTGACAGTACCAAAGTGAATGATTTGTCTTTATCATACTAACCCATCTCACGAAGTTCCATTAAGTTTTGTGTGATTGAAGTTTTCAAGTTTTGGGTGAGATATGGATATGAGGAGAATAAGGAGTGACAAGACCCTAATTTTTGGGATGCCCAAGGCACCCCAAGGTGATATTCAAGGAAGATCCAAGCAACTAAGCTTGGGGATGCCCCGAAAGGCATCCCCTCTTTTGTCTCCAACATTATCGGTAATCTTACTTGGGGCTATATTTTCATTCGTCACATGATATGTGTTTTGCTTGGAGTGTCATTTTATTTTGTTTTGATTTGCTTGATGTTATTTAGAATAATGTTTTGTATCTTTTATTTCAATAAAAGTGGCAAGGATAGCCTTTACCATGCTTATTTTGCAAGTATATGAGTTCCTGTTTCAAAATAGAAAGTTTGTCGTTATTGCAAAAATTCCCGAGAAAAGTCAGAATGTGATAAAATGTTGATTTTTTTTTGCACAATAAGCTATGATAAATGTTCTAAAGTGTAGTAAATTTTCAGAATTTTTTGAGTTAGATAAGTATGGATACTTCTTCATCTATTACAGACTGTCCTGTTTTGGCAGATTGCCGTTATGTTTGCATTGTTTGCATATGTTTGCTTGTTGAATGATTCTATTTGAGGATCGGAGTATTAAATATGCAGAGGCATTTAGCATGCAATGTTGAATAATAATTCTAGTGATTTGCTACAGTATAGAATGATAAGGTTTTGCATTGATTTATACTAACTTATGTCACGAGTTCTTGTTGAGTTTTGTGTGGATGAAGTTTTTAAGATTTAGGGAAACCGAGATATAAAGGGAATTAAGGAGACACAAAAGCTCAATCTTGGGGATTCCCAAGGCATCCCAATATAATATTCCAATAAGTCTCAAGCATCTAAGCTTGGGGATGCCCCGGTAGGCATCCCAGCTTTCTTCATCAACAAGTATCGGTTAGTATTGGTTGAGCCTAAGTTTTTGCTTCTTCACATGATGTGTACTTTTATTAGAATGTCATTTTATTTTGTTTTTCTTGCTGTTTTAATAAAATATTTAGATCTGAAAGTTTTTTAATAAGAGAGAGTCCTCAATTAGCTACCCCTTTACTTAACTACTCGCTTGATCTTCACTTATATCTTTTTGGAGTAGTTTGTCATTTACTCTTGTGCTTCACTTATATCCTATGAATAAATTGTTGAATGAATTGAATATCATGAAGTTCAAATTATATGTCCATATCATGCCTAGTAGTAGCTTCACATTGGGTTTAGAAAATGAAATCTTTTGAAGCTTGACAATCACAATATTGGTCATACAAGCAATTCATGAATGACTAGTATAAGGAAGAGAACTTTCACATACAAATATATTATCTTGGACATCTTCTATGATTGTGAATACCCATTAATTATTTTCAAACTTGAGAAAATTAGTTGAAGTTGGACAAGGAAGACAATGTAATGAGTTATAGTTGTGTATATTTGCATAGAAGTTATATTGTCATGGATCCTCCAACATGTGGTGTTTGCTTAGGATCTTTTGCTAGCCAAAAATTCGTACTAAGTAGAGATACTACTTGTGCATCCAAAAACCCATAAACCCAGTTTCTTGCCATGAGTGTACACCATACCTACCTATGGATTGAATAAGATCCTTCAAGTAAGTTGTCATCGGTGCATAAAGCAATAAAAATTGCTCCTAAATATGTTTGATCTTTTATTGTAAGGGAAAATTGAGCGTTGTACGAACTTGTGATGGCAAAGTAATAAAAGCGATGGACTGCATAATAAAGGTTGCTATCATAAGGGGCAATATAACATGACGTTCCTTTGCATTAAGATCTTGGGCATCCAAATAAAAAGTGCATGACAACCTCTGCTTCCCTCTGCGAAGGGCCTATCTTTTACTTTTTAGTATTTACTTTTATGCAAGAGTCAATAGAATGCATTCTCATTTCAACCTCAATTATTCTCTAGTTGGCAAGCATCATGTGGTGGGGAAAGATCTAGGCACATATGACCAGTTAAATATATTTGATCATGATTTATTATTGTTGACAATTATCTCTATGATAAATGAGTTGGAAGGTGAAATATTAAGCCCCTATCTTTCTCTGTGTTCGATGGACGCCATTTGTTCTAAGAATATGCTTTGAGTATTAGCAATCATAGAAGACTTATATGATGATTGAGTATGTGGAGCTCTTACTTAGAGTTTGTTGAATAAGTTGAATTGCAATTGTTTGGTCACTAAAAATATAGGTTGTTGAGTTTCAAGAGAATTCATTGTTTGAACCTTAACATGTGAATTGGTTGTTACTTTAACATGAGAAGTTTTATGAGAAAGAATTGTTGTTATGATGCTAGGAAAAGTGATTGAAATTATCATTGATCAAACTTATGCACTTTGCTAGCATTCACACTTCATAAATTATTTCTTTTATCATTTACCTACTCGAGTACGAGTAGGAATTAAGCTTGGGGATGCTGATACATCTCCAACGTATCTATAATTTATGAAGTATTCGTGTTGTTATTTTATCATTCTTGGATGTTTTACAATCATTTTATAGCAACTTTATATCATTTTTGGGACTAACCTATTGACATAGTGCCCAGTGCCAGTTGCTGTTTTTTTGCTTGTTTTTTACTTCGCAGGAAATCAATATCAAACGGAGTCCAAACGCAGCAAAATTTTTTGTAGAATTTTCTTGCACCAGAAGACCCAGGATGGGCTAAAAAAGTACCAGATGGGAGGCCCGAGGTGGGCACAACCCACCTGGGCGCGCCCAGGGGGTTGTGCCCCCTCGGTGACCTCCCGCACCGCCTTTTCACCCTATAAATTGCCAAATATTCCAAAAACCCTTGGGGTAACCCTAGATCAGAAGTTCCACCGCCACAAGCCTCTGTAGCCATGAAAAACCAATCTAGACCCCGTTTCGGCACTCCGCCGGAGGGGGAAATTATCACCGGTGGCCATCTTCATCATCCCGGTTGTCAACATGATGAGGAGGGAGTAGTCCACCCTCGGGGCTGAGGGTTTGTACCAGTAGCTATGTGTTTAATCTCTCTCTCTTGTGTTCTTGATGGCACGACCTTGATGTATCGCGGGCTTTGTTAATATAGTTGGATCATATGGTGTTTTCCCCTCTCTATCTTGTTGTGATGAATTGAGTTTTCTCTTTGAGATTTCATTTTATCGGATTGAATACTTTTTTGGATTTGAGAGCATCTGATATATGTCTTGCATATGAATACCCGTGGTGACAATGGGGTATTATTTTGATTCACTTGATATATGTTTTGGCACTCAACTCGCGGATTCCTGAGGTGACATTGGGGTCATCTATGCATAGGGGTTGATGCACATTCTCGTCTTTGTTTCTCCGGTAGAAATCTTGGGGCACTCTTTGAGGTTCTTTGTGTTGGATTGAGTATTATGAATCTGAAATTGTTTGATGCATATCGTATAATCAACTCACGGATACTCGCGGTGACATTGGAGTATCTAGGTGACATTAGAGTTGGTTGATGTGTATCATATGGTGTTATTTTAGTACGAACTCTTGATTAGATCGATCGGAAATAATAGCTTGGTGTTATTTTAGTACGAACGCTAGGATAGATTGATCGGAAAGAATAGCTTTGAGGTGGTTTCGTACCCTACAAACAATTTCTTCTTATGTTCTCCACTAGATAAGAACTTTGGAGTGATTCTTCATCGCACATTGAGGGATGGTCATATGATCCAATTAGATTAGCATTGTTGAGAGATTGCACTAGCGAAAGTACGGACCCTAGGCCTCATTTTTAAGCATTGCAATACCGTTTGTGCTCCATTTTATCAATTGCTACCTTGCTGTTTTTTTATTGTTCCTATTACAAAAATCAATATCTACTATCATTACTACACTTGTATCACCATCTCTTCGCCGAACTAGTGCACCTATACAAATTACAATTGTATTTGGTGTTTTGGGGACACAAGAGACTTTTTTTTATTTGGTTGCAGGGTTGTTTGAGAGAGACCATCTTCATCCTATGCTTCCCATGGATTGATCAACCTTAGGTCATCCACTTGAGGGAAAATTGCTACTGTTCTACAAAACTCTGCGCTTGGAGGCCCAACACGAGTCTACAAGAACAAGTTGGTTAGTAGACATCACCCACCGTATGCTTTCTTTCAAGAGAGAAGCCTCTAGTGAAATCTATGGCCCCCGGGTCTATTTTCCATCATATATTTTCAGATCTATAAACCAAAAAACCCAAAAATACCTTGCTACAATTTATTTATATTTACTTTAGTTTGCTCTTTTATTTATCTTTTATACCCATCTCTTTGAGATCTCACTCTTGTTCGTGACCGTGAAGGGATTGACAACCCCTTTTTCGCGTTGTGTGCAAGTGTTCGTTAGTTTGAGCAGGTGCACAGATTGGAGACTTGCTTGTGCCTCCTACTGGATTGATACCTTGGTTCTTTACTGAGGGAAATACTTATCTCTACTTTGCTGCATCACCCTTTCCTCTTCAAGGGAAAAATCAACGCAAGCTCAAGAAGTAGCAGGAAGAATTTCTGGCGCCGTTGCCGGGGAGGTTCTACATAAGGCCTACCAAGTACCTATCGTAAACTCTCATCTCTTGCACTTACATTATTTGCATTTGCCTCTCGTTTTCCTCTCCCCCACTTCTAAAATGTTTTCAGAAAAATACAAAAATATTTGCCTTTTTATTTGCCTTCTTTTCGTTTGCCTTTTATGTCTTACTTGGTTTGTTTGTTTGTTCACTTGGAATAATTGTGTATTTATTGAAAACCAGAGAGCAAAAAGTTTATGGATCCTCATCCACTTGCTAATCTTTTTAAGAGATCCAATTATGATGAACCAATTGCTAGTGAGTTGCGTGCACTAGATTATCTTTATGAAGTTTTGCTTGAATTTCGTGAATCTGAAAATTGTGATGAAATTTATGAACTGATTCACGATAGCTCCTTGGATGAAAAGCATGATTGCAATGGTTTTATTAATTCTATTAATGTCAATTATGCTAATAACATGCAAAACCCTAAGCTTGGGGATGCTAATTTTGCTATGTCCACTACTTGTTGCAATGATCATGATTGGGGTGATTTTTCTTATGATCTTGAAAATTTATTTAAGCCTCATGATGAATATGTTTGCGATAATATTGAAAGTGGGTTTGGAAGAGTGTCAACTCTAGGTAATAATGATCCCACTATTTTGGAGAATGATCAATCTTATGAATTTTTTGATAAAAGTGGGCTTGGAGAGGTCATGACTTTAGTTGATGATAATCCCACTATTTTGGAAGAGTGCAAACTTTGCATGCATGTGGATCATGAAGAGAATATTTTATGTGATAGCTATATTGTTGAATTTGAATATGATCGCACATGTAATTATTATGAGAGAGGGATATATGGTTGTAGAAATTTTCATGTTACTAAATTACCTCTCATTATGTTGAGATTACTATTGTTTCTTACTTCTTCCTTGCATATGCTAGTTTTTGCTTGTCTTGATAATTTGTTTGATTATAAAATGCCTATTCATAGGAAGTATGTTAGAATTAAACTTGTTTTTCACATGCTACATGATGCTCTCTTCGTCTTTCAATTGCTATCTTTCATGTGAGCATCATTAAAATTACCAACGCCTAGCTAAAAGGCTTTAAAGAAAAGCGCTTGTTGGGAGACAACCCAATATTTTTATTTTATGTTTTTATGAATAAATACACATTATTACCTCTGTAGTAATTGTGTTTTGGTGTTTTAATTAGTGTTTTATTCAAGTAAGACCTTTGGGATGGTCTATGGTGATAGTTGATTTGATCTTGCTGGAAAAACAAAAAAAATGCGCTCATTTCCATTATTTTAGAAAATCATAGAAATGTGCTTTTGATCTGAATTTTTTTACACAAGATTGATATACAAATTACCCAGATTTTCCTAATTTTCAGAATTTTTGGAGTTACAGAAGTATACGAAATTTCCAGTTTACTACAGACTATTCTGTTTTTGACAGATTCCATTTTCTATGTGTTGTTTGCTTAATTTGATGAATCTATGGGTAGTGTCGGGGGGTATGAACTATGGTGAAGTTGGAATACAGTATATATAACAAAAATATAAATTAAGAATGAGTTCACAATAGTACCAAAGGTGGTGATTTATTTTATTATACTAACGGATCTTATGAGTTTTGTGTTGAGTTTTGTGTTGTGAAGTTTTCAAGTTTTGTGTAAAGATTTTATGGACAACGGAATAAGGAGTGGCAAGAGCCTAAGCTTGGGGATGACCAAGGCACCCCAAGGTAATATTCAAGGACAACCAAGCATCTAAGCTTGGGGATGCCCCGGATGGCATTCCCTCTTTTGTCTTCAATCCATCGGTAAATTTACTTGAGGCTATATTTTTATTCACCACATGATATGTGTTTTGCTTGGAGCGTCTTGTATAATATGAGTCTTTGCTTTTTAGTTTGCCACAACCATCCTTGCTGTACACACCTTTTGAGAGGGACACACATTAATCGTGAATTTATTAGAATACTCTATGTGCTTCACTTATATCTTTTGAGCTAGGCAGTTTGCTCTAGTGCTTCACTTATATCTTTTTAGAGCACGGCGGTGGCTTTATTTTATAAAAACTGATGAACTCTCATGCTTCACTTATATTATTTTGAGAGTCTTAAACAACATGGTAATTTGCTTTTATGAATTTAGTCCTAATATGATGGGCATCCAAGAGGGATATAATAAAAACTTTCGTATAAAGAGCATTGAATATATGAGAAGTTTGATTCCTTGCATTTGTTTTGAGGTATAAAGATGGTGATATTAGAGTCATGCTAGTGAGTAATTGTGGATTGGTAGAAATACTTGTGTTAAAGTTTGTGGTTCCCGTAGCAAGCACGTGTGGTGAACCGTTATGTGATGAAGTCGGAGCATGATTTATTTATTGATTGTCTTCCTTATGAGTGGCGGTCGGGGACGAGCGATGGTTTTTTCCTACCAATCTATCCCCCTAGGAGCATGCGTGTAGTACTTTGTTTCGATGGATAATAAATTTTTGCAATAAGTATGTGAGTTCTTTATGACTAATGTTGAGTCCATGGATTATACGCACTCTCATCCTTCCACCATTGCTAGCCTCTCTAGTACCACGCAAGTTTCGCCGGTGCATTAAACCCACCATATACCCTTCCTCAAAACAGCCACCATACCTACCTATTATGGCCTTTCCATAGCCATTCCGAGATATATTGACATGCAACTTCTACCGTTCTGTTTATTATGACACATACCATCATTGTCATATTGCTTTGCATGATCATGTGGTTGGCATAGTATTTGTGGCAAGACCACCATTCATATTTTTTTATACATGTCACTCTTGATCATTGCACATCCCGGTACACCGCCGGAGGCATTCATATAGAGTAATATCTTGTTCTAGTATCGAGTTGTAATTCTTGAGTTGTAAGTAAATAAAAGTGTGATGATCATCATTATTAGAGCATTGTCCCATGTGAGGAAAGGATGATGGAAGCTATGATTCCCTCACAAGTTGGGATGAGTCTCCAGACTTTATAAAAAATAAAAGAGACCAAGAAGCCCAAAAAAAAGAGAGAAATGAGAGAAGGGACAATGTTACTATCCTTTTTCCACACTTGTGCTTTAAAGTACCACCATGATCTTCATGATAGAGAGTCTCCTATCTTGTCACTTTCATATACTAGTGGGAATTTTTAGTTATAGAACTTGGCTTGTATATTCCAATGATGGGCTTCCTCAAATTGCCCTAGGTCTTCGTGAGCAAGCAAGTTGGATGCACACCCACTTAGTTTCTTTTTGAGCTTTCATATACTTATAGCTCTAGTGCATCCGTTGCATGGCAATCCCTACTCAATTGCATCGATATCAATTGATGGGCATCTCCATAGCCCATTAATTTGCCTAGTTGATGTGAGACTTTCTCCTTCTTTTTGTCTTCTCCACAGCCACCATATTCTATTCCACCTATAGTGCTATATCCATGGCTCACACTCATGTATTGCGTGAAAGTTGAAAAAGTTTGAGAACACCAAAAGTATGAAACAATTGCTTGGCTTGTCATCGGGGTTGTGCATGATGAAATACTTTGTGTGATGAAGATGGAGCATAGCCAGACTATATGATTTTGTAGGGATAACTTTCTTTGGCCATGTTATTTTGGGACGACATGATTGCTTTATTAGTATGCTTGAAGTATTATTGTTTTTTTGTCAATATTAAACTTTTGTTTTGAATCTTATGGATATGAATATTCTTGACACAATAAAAAAGATTGCATTGATAAATGTGTTAGGTAGCATTCCACATCAAAAGTTCTGTTTTTATCATTTACCTACTCAAGGACGAGCAAGAATTAAGCTTGGGGATGCTTGATACGTCTCCAACATATCTATAATTTTTGATTGTTCCGTGCTATTATATTATCTATTTTGGATGTTTTATATGCATTAATATGCTATTTTATATTATTTTTGGGACTAACTTGTTAACCTAGAGCCCAGTGCAAGTTTCTGTTGTTCCTTGTTTTTAAGTTTTACAGAAAAGGAATATCAAATGGAGTCCAAACAGAATAAAACTTTATGATCATTTTTCTTGGACCAGAAGGCACCTACGCGACTTGGAGAGAGGGCCAGAAGAGTCCCGAGGAGGCCACAAGCCTCTAGGGCGCGCCCTAGGGGGGACGGGCGCCCTGAGGGCTTGTGGGCCCCTCGGGTGTCCTCGAACCCTAATTCCACCTCTATATATTCCCAAATATTCCCCAAACATCAGAAGCGTCCACCAAAATACTTTTCCGCCGCCACAAGCCTCTGTTCCCATGAGATCCCATCTTGGGGCCTTTTTCGGCGATCTGCCGGAGGGGGATTCAATCACGGAGGGCCTCTACATCAACCTTGCTGCCCTTCTGATGATGCATGAGTAGTTTAGCACAGACCTACGGGTCCATAGCTAGTAGCTAGATGGCTTCTTCTCTTTCTTTGATCTTCAATACAATGTTCTCCTCGATGTTCTTGGAGATCTATTTGATGTAATACTCTTTTGCGGTGCGTTTGTTGAGATCCGATGAATTGTGGATTTATGATCAGATTATCTATAAATATTATTCGAGTCTTCTCTGAACTCTTTTATGCATGATTAAGATATCTTTGTATTTCTCTTTGAACTATCGGTTTGGTTTGCCCAACTAGATTGGTTTTTCTTGCAATGCGAGAGGTGCTTAGTTTTGGGCTCAATCTTGTGGTGTCCTCACCCAGTGACAGAAGGGGTAGCGAGTCATGTATTGTATTGTTGCCATCAAGGATAAAAAGATGGGGTTTATATCATATTGCTTGAGTTTATCCCTCTACATCATGTCACACTACTGCAGGATGCTGCTAACGTGACACTACGATCGGAGACCCTTCGACGAAACTGTGTGCGATGCATTGATCGCAAACAGTGATGTAAAAAACCATAAAAAAAGGTGCAAAATGTTTGCGATGGCGGATACATCAAACACAGTTCAGATTTTAGTTGCGTGTTCGATGCGAGGCATACGGTTCAGTTCAATGAACTGTTTGCAATGAGGCAGAACAACAGAAACGGGCAGCTAGATGAAGGCGTGTGCGATATACGGCATACAATTCACTCGGATGAACTGTTTGTGATGAGGCGGAACAACAGAAACGGGCAGCCAGATGAAGGTGTGTGGGATATACGGCATACGATTCACTCGGATGAACTGTTTGCGTTGAGCCAAGAGAACAGAAATGGTTCAATTTAACAAGATGTGTGTGATACGCGACAAACAGGTCTGTAATCAGAAATATGTGCGAAGACCGATAATAACACAGACGATTGCTGCTAATAAGCCGTGTGTGTTGTGGGCAAACACTTGCTGGTATACAATTGTCAGCGATTGATGAAATCATCACCGACGGGTTCCCTAGTATGATCCGTGTGCGATGTCATTGCACACAGAACAACAACATATGTACTTATAACTTATAAGTACTTGATTCCATAAACATATTGAACATCCAATTACATAGGTGGCTAGTACACACATGACCTTTGCACACACCAAAGTATGTTCCAAAATGCCTAGAAAACTCAAATAATGTATAAAAAGGCAAAACAAACCCTGAATAATTTCATGTTTTTAGGACGACGCTCTTATAGTTGCATGTTGCCTCTGTAAAGTAAATCAAG
This sequence comes from Thinopyrum elongatum, assembly GCA_011799875.1. Classification (NCBI taxonomy): domain Eukaryota; kingdom Viridiplantae; phylum Streptophyta; class Magnoliopsida; order Poales; family Poaceae; genus Thinopyrum; species Thinopyrum elongatum. The sequence continues at coordinate 279,054,316 of CM022303.1, forward strand.
GCGGGAAGAGACAGCGTATGTCATTTCGCACACATAGGTGACAAGTTCCCTCTCGGAACCATGAGCCATTTTGAGACAAGCTCCGGTTTGTAAGAAGTTTATACCAAAACTTGTCCCAAATTGGACTATTTTTTTACCACAGCATGTTGGAGCCATGTCATAACACCATGCCAAGTTTCATGATTTTGAGGCGAGTTTTGGATTTACAGTAATTTTAAAACCAGGTTTCTCAATGTTTACTGTCGAGTCGGCATCGCCCTGGATAGGCTTTTTCCTTGTGGGTCCCAAATGACAAATCCTAATCTGTAACTAACATGCAGCTTTTCTTATTAAGAATTACAACCCATTTGGTGTGCTAGCTGAAAATAAGTTTGTGGGTGCTGGCGGTCGCTAAGAACTTGCGGGTTCTATAATGAACAAAGATCTCAAGGATCCCGCGAGAGTGATGTTCTTTCCCAATGTTGTGAATGCTTATAATATTTATGTGTTAATTAAAGAAATGGCAAGCCATTGGCCCAGTATGAAACAAAATATGGGTCAAAGCCGAGTTGAAAAGGGCAACAATATCTAACTCCATCTTACAAACAGTACAAAAGCACGAGGATTAATTGCTCATCAGGTTTAGACAAATTCCAGATTGAACAGGACAATGACATCTAACTCAACCAAAATTTTCGGCAGTTACAATCAAATGGATCAGTCTGATCCATAAAATCAAGATTCCAGTACAATAATTCTATTGCTCCATGATGACCACAAGCTGTTGTAAATAGAAGCCGAACACAATCAGAAGCCCTTAGGTCCACCTGAAACTTCTTTTTATGCTGTTCAACACTTGCAGCCGTGAGTAATTTCTTGTTGAAAAACTTAATCCTCGCGGACAATAGTGCCCTTGCATTCAACATGAAGAATGTGACAAAGCTAGTGTTTGCACTGTTGGATGAATATCATTCCAGCGTTACTGTCTTCAAACGAATGTCATGAGATCTGAGAAAATCCCTGTGCTTCATCAACCATCGATTGGTTATAACTTTTTCTCCATGTGTTGTTGCCTAAATAGAGATGAAGATTGAAAACAGTTAATGTATATAAAAGATTATGTTGAAAGAGTGATAGCTGAATGATTAATTATAGTACATTATATATGGGCTTTCAATGTGCGTGAAATCATCACCTTTATATACAAATTCTCCAGACATGGAAAGTATTGCAGCAAGGCAATAATGATGTTGAGATCAAAACACCACATACTGATATATAAGGTCTTGACAGAATCCACCACCACTGATAGGATGGACAAGCGCTTCATTGAGCATAGAACATAATATTAGCACTGAAAGTGTACTCCAAGATGATACTTAACTTATGCGCACAAATGAAAAATGCAAATTACAAAAGTGTGCGTGAATAATATACAGTACCTCAATAGGTGTGGAGGCAAACACCATCTCGAACCATTTAAACGGATCACAAATTGCACCCAAGGTCTCCAGTTTAGGCGCAGAGACCACAGTTATTTGCGAAGGTTTATAACAACAATCAAGGACCAACCTTTGAAATGAAGGGGCATCTTCGATGATGAGCTCCTGTCCTTCAAAATGAATTCCAATGCTTACAAGGTGAGGTGACTTTATTTTGAGACAAGGGATATCGATTCCTGCTCCAAAAACAAGCACCAAATGCTCCAGTGCAGGGCAGCTAGAGTGGATGATGTTGTGCAGTGAGGCCTCCGACAGATGAACCAACACAAGCGCAAGTTTTTTTAGCAGTGGGAGTCAAAGCATTTGTACCATATTGTCTGCTAGATGGCACCGGGTCAAGGTGGCGGTGAGGAGAGAGGAGGAAAACCATGAGATGGGCATCGGTGGTGAGGGCACAGATGCAGCTATTGGTGGTAACCTATCGCTGTAGTAATGGTAGAACTCAAGCTGCTGGAGTTTATCGAATAGACGGGATGTCAGCCAGACGGCCACCGTGCAGGGTATGTCCAACAGGTAGCATGCCGGGATGCAGATGCGTTGAACGGAGCCCTGGTGGGAGGAGATGATGGCTCCGGGAGTTCAGAATCATCATCGACAGATAGCTGACGACAGTCAAGATTAAGAGGCGCGGCACGCCACTGAGTGCGCCATCGAGATGCGAGGACTTGTGTGCGGCAGCCATCCTTGGGGGGGAGAAGGGAGATGATCTCCCCAAGGATGGCGTCCGGGAGATCGCTGATGCGGTCCGTCGGAGATTCTACTGGTTCCTCGGGTCTAGGGGGGCGTGGCCGCTTCTGGCCGCGCTGCCGGGTCCAAGATCTACATCCGGCGGCGGCGCTGGCCGAAGCCTCATCTGTGTACATACCAATCTGAAAGAAAAAAATGGCAGAAATATACATGTAGGACATTCAAAATCAATTCTCAAGATCTGGAAGAAAAAAGGCACAAACATATATGTAGGACATTCAAAATCAATTCTCAAGATCTGGCCACGAATTATTAGCACGCAAGCTAACCCTAGTCGGATTATTAGTAATAATCATTTGTACAGAACAAACAATTAATCACTAAATATATACGAATAACATTCAAACAATCAATACACTACGTGCATCTAATGGATCTTAATTACTCTGATTTCATGGACTCAGAGAACATAACCATAGGATTTGTATTCCAAAAAAATTATAGAGGGGGGGGGGAGTAACCAGAGAAAACAAATGATATGTTTGCCGCACAAATGGGTATATAGATGACTAACCGGTTTTCCGTCGGAGTCACAGTCGTTGCCGGAGGTGCTGTTAACCTCCGGCTCCGGCTGGGGGGGCACGACGGTGCCGACGAAGTCAAGGTTGTAATGCTGCCCGCTCGAGACCTCGTCGGCGGCGATGATACGTCTCCAACATATCTATAATTTGTGAAGTATTCATGCCATGTTTACAACAATTTTATATGGTTTTGTTATGATTTGCATGGAACTAACCCGGAGTGACGTTGTTTTCAGCACAACTACCGTGGTGTTGTTTTTTGTGCAGAAATGAAAGTTCTCCAAATGAGCTGAAACTTTTTGACGATTTTTTTTGGAACAGAAGAGACCCCCGAAGCTTCGTGGAAGGACCAGAAGGTGAAGGAGTAGGGCACAAGACACCGGGGCGCGCCTGGGCCCTTGCCCGTACCCCGGTGGGTTGTGCTCACCTCGAGGCCCATCTTAGCGTGAAACCAACGCCAAAAATTCCTATAAATAGATAAACCATCAGGGGTAACCCTAGATCAGAAGTTCCGCCACCGCAAGCCTCTGTAGCCACGAAAAACCAATCTAGACCTCGTTCCGGCACCCTGCCGGAGGGGCAATCATCACCGGTGGCCATCTTCATCATCCCGGCGGCCAGCATGATGAGGAGGGAGTAGTCCACCCTCGGGGCTGAGGATTTGTACCAGTAGCTATGTGTTTAATCTCTCTCTCTCTCTCTCTCTCTCTCTCTCTCGTGTTCTTGAGATGTCACGATCTTGATGTATCGCGGGCTTTGGTAATGTAGTTGGATCATATGGTGTTTTCCCCTCTCTATCTTGTTGTGATGGATTGAGTTTTCCCTTTGAGATTTTGTTTTATCGGATCGAATACTTTTATGGATTTGAGAGCACTTGATGTATGTCTTGCATATGAGTACCCATGGTGACAATGGGGTATTATATTGATTCACTTGAGATATGTTTTGGCACTCAACTCGCGGATTCCCGAGGTGACATTGGGGTAATCTATGCATAGGGGTTGATGCATGTTCTCGTCTATTGTTTCTCCGGTAGAAATCTTGGGGCACTCTTTGAGGTTCTTAGTGTTGGATTGAGTATTATGAATCTGAATTTTCTTTGGCGTTATTTTAGTACGAACTCTTGATAGATCGATCAGAAAGAATAACTTAGTGTTATTTTAGTACGAACACTTGATAGGTCGATCGGAAAGAATAACTTGGTGTTATTTTAGTACGAACTCTTGGATAGATCGATCGGAAAGAATAGCTACAAACAATTTCTTCTTATGTTCTCCGCTAGATAAGAACTTTGGAGTGATTCTTCATCGCATGTTGAGGGATGGTTATATGATCCAATTAGATTAGCATTGTTGAGAGATTGCACTAGCGAAAGTACGGACCCTAGGCCTCATTTTCAAGCATTGCAATACTGTTTGTGCTCCGTTTATCAATTGCTACCTTGCTGTTTTTTATTATTCCTATTACAAAAACCAATATCTACTATCATTACTATGCTTTTATTACCATCTCTTCGCCGAACTAGTGCACCTATACAAATTACCATTGTATTTGGTGTGTTGGGGACACAAGAGACTCTTTGTTATTTGGTTACAGGGTTGTTTGAGAGAGACCATCTTCATCCTACGCCTCCCACGGATTGATAAACCTTAGGTCATCCACTTGTGGGAAAATTGCTACTGTCCTACAAAACTCTGCGCTTGGAGGCCCAACACGAGTCTACAAGAATAAAGTTGCATAGTAGATATCAAGCTCTTTTCTGGCGCCGTTGCCAGGGAGGTGAGTGCATGAAGGTATATCTTTAGATATTGCAATTGAATATTTTTGTTTCTTGTTTTATCCCTAGTTTGGTTCGTAAAAGAAAACTACAAAAAAAATGGAATTGAGGTTGCATCATATTGTTCATCTTTATAATGTCTTTCGTGAAAATGATGGATAGGAAAATTGTGCTCAATTGATAGGGGAAGAATTTTATAAAATGTTTGACAAAAAATGTTTGAATGATGAGCATGATTGCAATGTTGTTGGTATGAACTCTTTGAGTATCCATGACGATAATGATATGCAAAGTCATAAGCTTGGGGATGCTATGTTTGATGAAGATGATATTTTTAGTCCCCCAAGATTTGATGTGCAAATTTGTTATAATGATTGCATGCCTCCTATTTATGATGATTATAGTGATGAAAGTGGGTTTGGAAGAGTGTCGACTTTATGTAATGATGATCCCCCTATTTTGGAGGGTGTTGAATCTTATAGTGATAATTATGAAAGTGGATTTGGAGAGGCCATGACTTTATTTAGTGAGGAATCCACTATTTTGGAAGAGGTTTCAATTGATTATGACAACCAAGTTGCTATCTATGATGATTATGGTGATGACATGTATGCTATAAATAATAATGATAACCATGAAACTTGTCATCATGATTTTAATTTTCAATCACATGATAGTTATTTTGTTGAGTTTGCTCCCATTACTATTCATGAGAATAAATTTGCTTATGTGGGGAGTAAGAAAATTTCTATGCTTGTGGATCATGAAAAGAATGATTTATGTGATAGTTATATTGTTGAATTCATTCATGATGCTACTGAAAATTATTATGAGAGAGGAACCTATGCTTTTACATATTGCAATAATATCAAGTTTTCTCTCTATGTGTTGAAAATTTTGAAGTCATGCTTGTTTTGCCTTCCTATGCTAGTTGATTCTTGTTCCCATAAATTGTTTGCTCACAAAATCCCTATGCATAGGAAGAGGGTTAGACTTAAATGTGCTATTCATATGCTTCATGATTCTCTCTTTGTGTTTCAATTCTTACCTTTTACGTGAGCATCATTGAAATCATCATGCCTAGCTAAAAAGGCATTAAAGAAAAGCGCTTGTTGGGAGACAACCCAATATTTACCCCTACTGTTTTTGTGTGTACACATGATTAAGCTACTGTAGTAATCATGTTTTATTGCTTTTGTTTCAATAAAGTGCCAAGTAAATCCTTTGGGATAGTGTGGTTGATAGTTGACTTGATTCTGTGCAAAAACAGAAACTTTTGCGTCCAGTACAGAAATTCCTATCATTTACTGGAACGTCGACAAACTCTGAAATTTTTACAGTTGATGGGTATACAAATTTTCTACGTTGTCCTAATTTTTCAGAATGTTTGGTGTTTCAGAAGTATGACCTTAATTCAGATGTTTACGTACTGTTCTTGAGATGTCACGATCTTGATGTATCGCGGGCTTTTTTAATATAGTTGGATCATATGGTGTTTTCCCCTCTCTATCTTGTTGTGATGAATTGAGTTTTCCCTTTGGGATTTCATTTTATCGGATTGAATACTTTTATGGATTTGAGAGCACTTCATGTATGTCTTGCATATGAGTACCCGTGGTGACAATGGGGTATTATATTGATTCACTTGAGATATGTTTTGGAACTCAACTCATGGATTCCCGAGGTGACATTGGGGTAATCTATGCATAGGGGTTGATGCACGTTCTCGTCTTTTGTTTCTCCGGTAGAAATCTTGGGGCACTCTTTGAGGTTCTTTGTGTTGGATTGAGTATTATGAATCTGAATTTTCTTTGGTGTTATTTTAGTATGAACTCTTGATAGATCGATCGGAAAGAATAACTTAGTGTTATTTTAGTACGAACTCTTGATAGGTCGACCGGAAAGAATAACTTGGTGTTATTTTAGTACGAACACTTGGATAGATCGATCGGAAAGAAAAGCTACAAACAATTTCTTCTTATGTTCTCCGCTAGATAAGAACTTTGGAGTGATTCTTCATCGCACGTTGAGGGATGGTTATATGATCCAATTAGATTAGCATTGTTGAGAGATTGCACTAGCGAAAGTACGGACCCTAGGCCTCATTTTCAAGCATTGCAATACCGTTTGTGCTCCGTTTTATCAATTGCTACCTTGCTGTTTGTTATTGTTCCTATTACAAAAACCAATATCTACTATCATTACTACGCTTTTATTACCATCTCTTCGCCGAACTAGTGCACCTATACAAATTACCATTGTATTTGGTGTGTTGGGGACACAAGAGACTCTTTGTTATTTGGTTGCAGGGTTGTTTGAGAGAGACCATCTTCATCCTATGCCTCCCACGGATTGATAAACCTTAGGTCATCCACTTGAGGGGAAATTGCTACTGTCCTACAAAACTCTGCGCTTGGAGGCCCAACACGAGTCTACAAGAATAAAGTTGCTAGTAGACATCAGGCGACGGCAACCTCTGTGCCCAGCTTCACGCGTTGCGCGGGTGCTTCACCAGCCCCGGAGTCGCCACTCCCTCCGATGGTGCGCTTCGGCGGAATCCTCATACACTCCAGAGTCCAGACGTTGGTGACCACTGTGGACCGGGGGTGCGGCCGCCTATTATGGCCCGCGTTCGGGCGCGCAATTAATATGGACCAGTGGGAGTGAGGCGGGCGGCGATCAAAGGTTGTCTCGCCTCCCGGTGAGCTTGCGCGGCGGACTTCTGCCATTCCTACCATCATTTCACACAGCTACTCACACGCCTCCCGTCAATACGCACACCTGCACGCACGCCTCCTGGTATGCCTGCGCAGCGGACTGCTCGCATGCGTCCCGTCAACTCACGCCTGCTCGCACGGCACATGGGGTGTGTGGCAACACGTATATTTTTTGGTTTATTGATGATTCATTCTGCCGCTTTACTGCTTAACCGAAGCATGGCACAGTCTAACGCACACGGTTTGAATAAATAATCCGTATGAGATATTGGTTGCCAGTTTTTAATAATCTCCCATTTGTAAGAAGATTATATCAAAACGGGTCTCAAATTTGACAAAAAAAATACAATATCACAGTCTACTGGTGTCCATATATGACACCACGATAAGTTTCATGAATTTCAACTAAGTTTTGGATTTACTGAATTTTAAAAATCTATATTCTCAATGTTTTGAAATCTCTTGCACAGGGAAACATGCACCCAGGGACACATATGATTTTGCAATCCATTTTGGTGCACATGTAGCTCAAATTTGATTTTTGCACATTAAATCCCTAGGAAATCAATCAATGTATAAAAACGGTGGAATGATGTCTGTTTTTTTTTAATTTTAACACGACACTCCACCTTTGGTCACATGTTCACTGCAGAAAAAGTTTGACATGCCTCAGAGTGGCTGTGGTGGTGCGGGATGTGTGTGTCTCTGTGTGTGTGTGGGGGGGGGTGGGGGGGGGGGTCCGGCAGTACACTATGAGTCATAAACCTCCGTGTGGGATTATTGATCATTTTGTGAGCCATATGTGCCACATCAAAGTCGTGAATTGGTTATTTAAAGCATTACACAACCCTTTCATACATACATGTTCGGGCCACATGCATGCATTGGTGGTCCTCTCAGATACTCTCCCTCGTGCGGTTATCAGCGACGTGCCCATTCATTAGCCCGCAAAGGTTCTCAGTTTCCACCGACAACGAGAGGCATTTGACCAAAAGGTGGATTCATCTTGGCATGTGTGTGGTGTGGATCATGGTGAGATTCCATATCAAAGTTCGAGCACATGCGTACACACCCTCCCACTGGCTTGAAGTGAGGGGGCTACATGCATCATGGTGTAGTGCGTTTTCGGTTTGCGAAGCATGTGCCACGTCAAAGTTGTGCGTTGGGTAGTATTCAAACATCACATAACACACGGGCGCATGCACGCGGTGGTTTTGTCCTATGACTTCACTCACGTGTGCCTCTTTCTGTGGGCCCACGAGGTCATCATCGACCAGTTGAACATACAATGAGAGAGAGGTTAATTTGACCAACAAGGATGGTTCTTTTTTGGTTTGTGTTACGTATATGCACGGTAGGAGTATGCACATGTCAAAGAGGGGGCAACATGAATACTCTATATATATGCGTGTCATAACCTCGCTCCATGTGGGGACTTTTCGGTTCCCGAGGCAGGTGCCACATCAAAGCTGTACATTATATTGGTATTCAAACATCACGCAATACCATGCAGGCGGTGGTTGCCCTATAGGAACTCACTCGCGTGTGGCGCTTCCATCCGTGGGCATGCGAGGTTGTCCTCCATCACTTTGACCCAATGAGAGAGAGGTTAATTTGACCAACAAGGAATGATTCTTTTTTGGTTTGTGATATACAGTAAAAGTACATATATACCACGCGTCGAATGGGGGCGTACATATAGCACATACCACGCATCATGAACCTCGCGCTCTCTGTGGGGACTTTTTGGTTTCCTATATATGTGGTTCCACATCAAAGTTGTGCATTGCGTATTCAAACATCACAGAAACACCTCTTTGGGCCACATGCAGACGGTGGTACGTAGTCCTATATAGGATGATCACTCGCGTGTGACGTACGCTTCGCTTCTGTGCTGGGCCCGCGAGTTCGTCGTCCATCACTTTGACCCAGCGAGAGAGAGGTATGTTTGACGAACAAGGAGGATTAATTCTTTTAGGGTTGTGTTACTAGGTGTATAGTACGTGTCGAAGGGGGGGGGGGTGACCAGCATATATATATATATACACTAGGTGTCACATGAACCTCACTCTATGTGGGGACTTTGCGGTTTTTGAGGCAAATGCCACATCAAAGTTGTGCATTAATTAGGTATTCAAAACATCACAACACACCTCTTCATATATATGTTCTGGCACACGTGCAATCGCGATGGTTGTCCTATATATGGCACTCACTCATGCGGTTATCGGCGATGCTTCCATCTGTCGGCCCGCTTGGTCCATCACTTTCACCGACAACGTGAGAGAGGTTAACTAATTTGACTTAGGAGGGGATTAATTTTTTGTTTGTCTCATGATATAGATCATGATGTGAGATTACATATATATATAATAGCGCATGTGTACACATGAATCCATCCCGCTGGATCGAGGGGGGGGGGGGGCAGCACCACGACACGTCATGAACGACCTCTTGCTCTGTGTGGGGACCTCTGCGATTTTCAACACATGCACCACATCAATGTTGTGCATTGGGTCGGGTATTCAACACATATGCATGCATCACACACCTCCATAAATATGTCCGGGACACACGCATGAAATGGTTGTCTTTGGACATACTCTCACTTGCTTGGTTATGGGCGGCAAGCCTATATATATTCGTGGGCCCGCGTGGACGTCCATCATTTCGACCAACGACGAGAAAGGTTACCAGGGTGGATTCTTCTTCTTTGCTTCGAGTTACTGTATGGTAGGTCGACCATTCCAAGCCTAATTAAGTTTGAGCACAAGCTACGCGTCGTGAACCCTTGCTCAGTGTGGGGATTTTACGGTTCCAAAGCATGGTGCCACATCAAATTTCCGCATTGGGTATTCAAACACCACACACACCACTTCCATATACATACTTGGCCCACATGCACAGAGTGGGTTTGTCTTCATACAGTACTCCCTCGCGAGGTTATCGGCGACAAGCTAGCCCATTTTGCGGGGCCATGTGGACTTTCATCACTTTGACCAACAACGAGCACAAGAGGTTGTACGACCAAGTTGGATTCTGCTTGGTCCGTGTTACAGTACGTCTTGGTGAGATGCCTCCCCCCGACGTGTGTGTGTGGGGGGGGGGGGCTACTTCGCGCTACCTGCAACCTTCGTGGGGTCGGGGAAGTCCGGTTAATTTGCGAGGCACATGTGCCACATCAAAGTTGTGAATGGTAGTTAAATATCACACCACACCCTTCTCATACATATAGTAGGGCCACCCGCATGTGGTTCGTATGTGGTCTCACCCATCTCGCGCCACAAGCACACATTTGTGGGTCGGCACATGGTCCACCTTTGTCGGGAAGCGAAAGGGGAAGTTTGACCATATATATATGATGGACTCCTATAGGTTTTGTGTTACGGTAGGGTGAGATTTCAGACCTAGCTATTTGGGGGCATGCATTCGTAGCTAGGATTCCCTTACCGCCGACATGAAGTGGGGTTCGTAGGGTTGGCTGACTAGCAATACTGTGCTTTTGTGCGACAGGTGCCGCATCAAAGTTGTGCATTGGGTATTCGAACATCAAACCACCCTTTTCATACATATATTTGGTCCACATGCAAGTGTGTTCATGTTCTGACCCTCTCCCGCGTTATTCTTTTTGCCAAATTTATAAACAGCACACGAGTTGGATGTAGAAACCGTCTGCGATTGGGTACGCAACAGACACGGTTCGGTCAGACTAACCATGTGCCACGCCCATGCCCTGTAGTCCCTCAAATCAGCGAAGTTAGATTGGGCTCCACGAGGCTTGCCTCCCGGTCTCGAAAATATCTACTGCCTCGTAATCTCAAAAATATCTACCGCCTGGAAGGTTTTAATGTTTGATAGCACACGATTAGTATGTGCGGACCGTGTGCGATGTCTGTTACTCCTGCACTGCTTCAGTCCCTTGATTCAAATTTTTAGTAGCCCCGGCATTTTACTCCCGCCTCTGCATCCCTCGCAATCTCAAAAATATCTGCTCGCCCTTGATTCAAATTTTCAGTAGCCCTGCCTTGTTACTCCTGCCTCTATATCCCTCACAATCTCAAAAATATCTGCTCGCCCTTGATTCAAATTTTCTGTTGCCCCGGCATTTTACTCCCGCCTCTGCATCCCTCGCAATCTCAAAAATATCTGCTCGCCCTTGATCCAAATTTTCAGTAGCCCCGCCTTGTTACTCCTGCCTAGTAAAATTTTCAGTTGCCACGGTATTCCCTCAAACACCACCTTGCCCCCCCCCTCCACACACACCACACACTCCCCAAAACCTCCGCTCACACAGACACACACCACTCCTCCCTCGCTCGAAACCATTGGTAGGTCGCCGCCATCGCCGCCGCCGCCGCCTCCATCCTCAACCTCTGCCTGTGTGCCCGGGAGCTTGAGGAGCCAATGGCCAAAAAGAGGTTTATCACGGCCTTTTCGCCCGACGTCGGCGAGGTGGCCGCCGAGGTGTCCCCATCATCCTCCGTGGGCTCTTTATCGATCCATCGTCGCCGGTCGCCCGATCCGCCCGCCGCCGCGCCCCTACGCTGGTTCGAGGACTTCCCCGTCCTCCCTCGGGCCTGGCCGCCGACGAGGTCCTACCTCGGGGTCCATCAGCGGCGGTGGGGGATGTGGGTCGCCGAGATTATGGATCAGGAGACCCACACCCGCCGGTGGCTCGGTAGCTTCCACACGGCCGAGCTCGCGGCCATGGAGTACGACCGCTGGCAGGTCCGCTACCATGGCACGGCGGCTAGGCTCAATTTCCCCTTCAGCACACGTCCAGTCGACCTCGTTCCGCCAGAGCCAGCGGTGGTGAGCTCGGCTATGGTGCGGGAGGACCGCGAGGCATGGGAGCGCCTCGAGGCCGAGGCCGCCGCCGAGGCCTACATGCAAGAGCTCCACCAGCAGCACCCAAAGCTCGTGGTGGCGGAGTGGGTGATCTTTGCCGGCGTGGAGGGCGGCAAGGTATCGTGCTCTCCTCCGATGATGAGGTCAAAGGCGGCGAGGACGGTGGCGCGGAGGGCATCAAGGTGGGCGGCGAGGACGAGGAGATCGACGTCGACGAGTGGAGGAGTGTCTTCCCCAATGACGGCACCGGCCCGGACCCGGCTCGCGGCACACCGTACCTGACGAGGAAGGATTGGCTCGACCTCCACTTCGACCAAAGTAGTTTAGCTTAGTTTAAATTTATGTTTTATGTTCGGTTATGCAAAACTATCTATGTTTATGTTTGAATGCATGCTACTTTCAGTTGAACCTGCTTTGAACTTGATCAAATTGAAGTTTACAACGTTAAGTTTAGGGGATCGACTAGAAATGGCCAAAAATTGCTGGAGTATATATATATCCACTAAGGGTTTTAGTCCGTTAACTTTTAAAGGATCGGCTAGAGATGGGCTTATGCCTTGTTTATTTCAGTTCTTCACAATGTGATGCTCTATATGTGCAACTATTTGCCATGCAGTTCAATTTCATCAATAACAGTTTCAACAATACCACTATGAATTACGATATTTGGTTGCTGTTAAGGATGTTGCAGTTAACATGCCTTTTCATATTTTTAACAATAACTAGTGTACTTTAGACCTACACAATACCAGTTTGAATGACTATTTGCTTGTTTTTAAATATTATGCCTGATGCAGTTAACACACCTTTCCACTTCTTGTTTTGCTTAACTAGCATGCTTAAACCTGCACACAGAAGCTATCATTTGTAGATTATGTTGTCTACCATGGATATATTTGGTTGATGTTTAGCCTATTGTGCTTAACATGCCTTTATATGTACTCATACAGGACAATATTGAGAACAGTGTTGTTTTCCATCGAGGTTAGTTTCATCACATTGCTTATATGTACTCACTGTTCAGGATATCGGTAGCTGGTACCATATAGACCGGGGGCTGATAAGGGATTAATCGTTGAATCGGGCATTTCACTTAATATATTTGTAACCCATTTATCAGTAGGTTAACTAGGGCCATATTTAATATATCCGAGGCTACATAGCAGCATGCGTTGTACTGAATGACTAAATATGCAATCCTAGGCTACATAGCAACAAGGAAGAGTTTACCTTAATGTTCTGATGATGTCTAGATATACATGCAATAAAATCTTATATAATGGGATGGAGGGAGTGTTGTACTACATCATTTTGCAATTGTTGTTTAGCTTCTAATATTAACTTGGTGCTTTTAGGTACATATGTCATTGCCAAAGATCCACACTTCGACCCTTTCTGTGTATGGGGCAATGAGATATTTATGAACCAGCATCAAGTGAGGAAACTGATAAAGATTGTTATTAAAATGGGTCAAAAGATGTCAATCGAACTATTTGTTTACACTTTATGAAAGACATTAGTGAACTGCAGGATGGTAAGTAAGAACTCTGTAGCCTTGTTTTTACTGCCCGTAATGAGTTGTGTTAGATGACAATGTCTGAATCTTTTTTCCTTTGCAGTGGATCCTAAAGCAGTTTACTCAAGATTACCTCTCAAGCTACATGATTGGCGGCCGGCCATCACAAGCGGTTGGACTAGAGTCGTGCGTGCCTTCTGCATCTAGGAGAGCACAATAGGGCCATTTCGCTTCACCTTGCTCAGCAACCAGAATGTCTGTCGCCTCTTTCTTTACCATCTGTAATAGTACAAGTATAGAACCCTGGTTCATCATTCTTTATTTGGTGCTTATGTAATTCTTAAACATATGTACCTGTGAATCAAATAATGCATTGGTTGTTTGAACCTGATGGATATGAATAAAGCTATAGCCTACTTTCAAGTTCAAACTAGGTACAGTTTTAAATAGCAGCAATTAAATTAGGGTGAAATTACGGTGTGTAGGTCATTACGGTGCACACGGTCTATAAAGCACAACGTGTGCGATATACATCATAATCCGACATGGTTCACGGAGAGGAAATGTGTGTAACAATGCACACAGTTGCCGTTTGCAAAGCGTGTGTGATGTTAGACACTATCACAAACGGTGCGGGAAAACTAAATGTGTGTGATTGTCTACCTATCGTACACGGTTTACAATCATGAACTGTTTGTGATGTGCCAGGCATCGTAAACGTAGAGCCAGTTTGGTACGTGCCTGGAAAACTCCCGTGCCTGGAATGTGCCTGGTTTTAGGTAAAACCACAAAACTCCGACTGCGATGGCAATGCGAGCACAAACGAGTAGCAAGGATGAAGCGTTTGGGATATTCGAGATATCGGAAATGGTTATATAGGGACAACTGTATGCATCAAGGCTCCCTATCCCCAACGGTTTCTGGGTCGTGCGGGAAGGACCCCCCTATCGCAGTCATTCACTAGGCGACGGTTCCAAATGCCATCGCAGAAAGGGGTTAAAAACTGTTTGTATAGCACCTCACTGTACCAGTGTCATCTTACTTAAGGCGTTACTCTGTTCTAATGAACTTAATACTCTAGATGCATGCTGGATAGCGGTCGATGTGTGGAGTAATAGTAGTAGATGCAGGCAGGAGTCGGTCTACTTGTCATAGACGTGATGCCTATATTCATGATCATTGCCTTAGACATCGTCATAACTTTGCGCTTTTCTATCAATTGCTCAATAGTAATTCGTTTACCCACCGTATGCTTTCTTTCAAGAGAGAAGCCTCTAGTGAAACCTATCGCCCTCGGGTCTATTTTCCATCATATGTTTTCAGATCTATTGTCGTGGGAAACCACAGCCATCTATGGGGCCATGAGCCCCTTTTGGTTCGGCGGGGGAATGGGCACGTTGCACAAAGAGTGGAGAAGCGTCGCGCAGCACGACAGAGATCACACAGGCAGTCTTAAACCAGGTTCGGGCCGCCGTGAGGCGTAAAACCCTACTCCTACTTTGGTGGATTGATGGTGGATAATGGTGGTGGACGCAGCACACTCGCCCGGCGAGGTCGCTCTGGGGGCGAGAGTGGCTACGCGCGTATGAATATGCGA
The DNA here is from genome assembly GCA_011799875.1 of Thinopyrum elongatum. NCBI lineage: Eukaryota > Viridiplantae > Streptophyta > Magnoliopsida > Poales > Poaceae > Thinopyrum > Thinopyrum elongatum. Next base: position 279,069,520 of record CM022303.1, read on the forward strand.
GGGTCCAACCCTTTCTACGGTCGCCATGGGCCTCCTTTTATAGATTAAGGGGTCACCACAGTGGCAAATCAGTCTTTGTGTACTGATTAGATAGCTAACAGTGATATCATATCTAACTCTGCAGGCTGACAGAGCGCATTAAATGCGCCGCTCAGTGTCACATCATAGCTCGCCCGGCAGGTCTTGCCGGGCTGTTTTGCCAGCTTCGCGCCTGCTCGTTTGACATGTCTCAGGACGGGTGTCATATGGAGGTGTTTGCTGTAGGAAGTGGCTGCCATGTGGCAAAAAGTAGCCACTTAGTCTCCTTGGAGCTCGACACCTCTTTGATTAATGACTTGCGTCGCTTGTGAGGTGGAGCGGTGGAGTGGCTTGCCTCCGAAAGCCCCGGCAGGCCTGCCGGGACGATCTAGGAGCTTGCTTCCGGGGCAAAACCCAACCCTGTCGGGCTTGCCTGCCCGGCAAGGTAGGTCCATCCCTTAGCGATGCCTTGTTCCTCTAGCTCATCTTGGCCTTCTCGACTTGCACTTGGATCCTTCAAAGGAATTGATCCTCCTTGTTTGGTCTGATCTTGGTCTTGTAATCTTGTCTCTGGCCTGTGCACAGTCTGTGCAATGGACCCAAGGTCTGTTGCATCGACAGGAGCCCCCGGGCCTGGCACGAACGCGCCGCTGGGCATCGTCGGGGTAGGCCCTAACCAGTGCACAGGCAGAAATGTAAGGGCGGCTCCACCCTTTGAGATCCTCTTTGCTTCTTCATTAACCTGAGCTCGAGTTAGTTTCTGGTTTTCCCGCGTGTCGTGCAACGCCAATTGTGGTGGGGCCATTCTTGTAATGGCCCGTGAATGACTTTAACGCACGGGTGGATAACTGCCAATTCACTCTTCCCACCGCACCCTTATCCTTAGCCACGTATGCCGCATGCATTGAGTGGGGTAGGTAATGGAGGCGCGTGGTGTGGGAGAGCATCAAGGCAAGGGCCCGATCTTCTTGGATTGGTGGAGGAGGACGGCGAGTACTCGCCGGGGAATCAGCCCCTAGCCCCAGCTCGCCTATAAAAGGAGGAGCGGGGGAGGAGCGGAGGCATTCATCCACATCCCTCTCCTCCTCCGCCTTCTGCTTCTTCTGGGTATGCTGAAAAGAAGAGCCCGGGGTCAGGCCTCGGGTCCTAGCTTGGAGTTGCTTACGATGTCAAATGCTCGTGCTGATGCTTGGGGAGTGAGTCTGGTCTGGTGCCGCGCATCGCCGGGGGTCACCACCCTGTTGGCGAGGTGTCCGGGGCTCTTGATGCTTGCCTGGGATGTAGTATATGGGGTCCTTGGTAATCCCGGCACTGCTCCTTCCGGCGGATCTTGCATTCTTGCTAAGGACGGCGGCGTCTTCCTGCCTGCGAAGGTGGGGAGCGGCGCACATCGAGTGTTCTGCTTGTCGCAGTAGCCCGCCGTCTCTTCGGGGGAGGTGCAGGGCTGGGGGTCCGGCGTCTTCCTGGAGCGACGGTGATGGAGAGAAATCGAGGGAAGACGGGGGAGGTGGGAGGCAGGGCGTTAGGTCGGAGTACGATGGCACCGACGCCTTCGTCTCGTATTGGCGACCTGCAGCCTCATCTTTCCGCTCTTCCCCTCCCTCCCCGGCACCATCATCACCAGCCTCTTCAGGTGATAGCCGGGGAGGGATGTTCCCATGGTGCCTTCCCCCTCCTCCAGCAGTCTTCCAGCTAGGCGTCGGTGGTTGATCCCTCCGGTGCTCGAGCTGGGGCTTCTTGCTGGTCCTGGAGGTGGTGACCAGGGCACCGCCGAGCTGCTCCTTGTGCCCCTCCTTCGCAGCCTCGGCACTCCCGATCTTGTCAGGCTGCGCCCGGCAGGCCATGACGGGATCGGGGGTGGGCTCCTGCTTGTGTGCTCTTTTAGCTATCTTCTCTTCCCACCGCAATACCTGGTGGAGGGAAAACGAAAAGAGGAGATCACGAGGCACTTATCTTTTTTTTAATCTTAAATCTGTAGGTACTTGCCAAATTTTAGTTCAAATAATGTAATCTCTCGTATCCATGTTTATGTTCCGTGAGATTTGTACTTGTTGATCAGCATATTAATGAAAAAGATAAGCTTTGCCGGGCACTTGTGCATGTACGATATCCATGCACAGGTGAAACGCCTCCATACTCACGTAAACAAGTAGATCCCGGTAAGCAACCTTGCTGGCACCCCATAGGACTGCTGCCGTGAGGCTGAGCCTGCCGGGCGCAGAACCCATTGGGAGAGACCAGCCCCCCGCCAACCCCTTTCAGCCAAAGGCCACTACGACCATCCTGACCGAAGCAGCGTTCGTGTTAGTAGATGGGAGCACCTTTGTTTCCGAGGCGGCGAGGTTTTCATATGCACAAGTCCTACTCACGGAACATGTATGGATAAGAGACGGAACTTATCTGTTTGGCTTGTCGGAGACCGCAGTGCTAGCTTGTCTTCACATCCTCTTCCTAGGACTAAGTCCACGGCAGGAGCCTGCAGTTTATGCAAATGAAGATGATGTCAGATGCAATCTATCTAAATGATCATGCAACCTATCTACATGAATCATGCGATGCTTATGATATGCTTATGCATGCATGCAACTTGTCGGGGGGGCCCAGCGCTTCATTTATTCTCTGTTGCTCAGGGTCTGCGCCTGGCCTGTACAAAAGGGTGGCTGCTGGGCAGGGCCCAACAGCCGCGCCTTACAAGTAGAACTTGCGGAGATGCTCAATATTCCATGAGTTTTGCAATTGAATGCCATCTCCGGTCTCCAGACGGACTGCGCCAGGTCTGGTGACTCGTACTACCCGGTAAGGGCCTTCCCACTTCGGCGACAACTTGTTTGTACCCTTGGCGGACAGGACGCGCCTAAGGACGAGGTCGCCATCCTCAAAACACTGGTTATGAATCCTGCGGCTATGATAGCGACGCAGGGCTTGCTGATAGTGTGCAGCACGCGTAGCAGCCCGGAGACAGTTGTCCTTGAGAAGCACGGCGTCGTCACGCATGTGCTGTTCCTGCACTACTTCATCGTAGGCAAGCACTCGAGGTGACCCGTAAATGAGTTCCATGGGGATAACTGCTTCTGCCCCATATACTAGGGAGAAGGGAGTTTGCCCGGTAGCTCGGTTTGGTGTCATTCTGAGGGACCAAAGAACCATAGGCAGCTCATTGATCCATTGCCTGCCGTTCTTCTGCAGCTTATCAAACATTCTTGTCTTGAGTCCTCGCAGCACTTCGGTGTTCGCCCTCTCAGCTTGTCCATTGCTTCTGGGATGTGCGACAGAGGCAAATGAGATCTTGCTTCCGAGGGCATGAACATATTGCATGAAGGCACGGCTCATGAACTGGGTTCCATTGTCGGTGATGATCGAGGCAGGGACCCCGAAGCGGCACACCAATCCTTTCAAGAACTTGATAGCTGACTGAGCAGTCACCTTTCTCACGGCATCTACTTCCGGCCACTTTGTAAACTTGTCGATTGCAACCAACAAGAATTCAAAGCCCCCGACAGCTCGGGGGAAAGGGCCGAGGATATCGAGCCCCCAGACCAAAAACGACCATGACAAAGGGATTGTCTGGAGTGCTTGGGCAGGCAGATGGATATTTTTGGAATGGAACTGACAGGCTTCACACTTGGTGACGAGCTCAACCGCATCTTGGAGGGCTGTGGGCCAATAGAATCCTTGCCAGAATGCTTTCCCAACCAAAGCCCTTGATCCAATGTGGGAGCCGCACATGCCTTTGTGTATCTCTGCCAGCAGTTCCTTTCCTCCTTCCCGGCAAATGCCCTTCAATTTCACACTGTTGGGCCTTCTTCTGTATAGTGTGTCATCGACAAACTGATACATACTGGCCCTCCGGGCTACTCTTTCAGCTTCTTCTTGCTCTTCGGGAAGTTCTCCGGTTTGGAGGAAACGAACTATGTGCCTTGCCCAAGTTGGAGCCTGAGGCTCGGCAACGAGGACTAGCAGCACCTCCTCATTCGTGGGGGCACATCCCTCGACCACGGGGACCAGTGGCCCGGCTAGAGGGTGCAGCCCGGCAATCGAAGGGGAGTTGTTTCCGGCAGGGTCCCTGCCAGGAGCCCCGAAAGGCTCTACCGGGAGAGGCTTACCGGAGTCCAATTTCCTCCTCTTTCGGGGCATTGTTGTCGGGGATATGGAGGGCTGAGTAAGATGGAGAACAAAAGTTCCTGGTTCCATAGGAAGCTTCTGCGCAGCGCACTTTGACAGGTGATTAGCAATGTTGTTTTCCGCACGGGGTACGTGCTCTGTTTGCAACCCGTCAAAGCGCTCCTCCAATCTTCTCACTTCCTTGACGTATGCCTCCATCAATGGGCTTTGTTAATCCTTGTTGACTTGTCTCACCACCAGTTGTGAATCTTCTCGAATGATCAGCTTCTTGATTCCCAATTCTGTGGCAATCCTAAGCCCAGCAAGAAGTCCTTCATATTCTGCTGTATTGTTGGTCGCCTCCTCCCAGGGAAAGTGCATCTGGACGATGTACCTCAGGTGCTCTCCAGTGGGAGCCACGAGAAGCATGCCAGCCCCTGCACCTTGTAGGGAGAAGGCACCATCGAAATACATGATCCATTCTTGGGGCGCTTCCTTGCCGGGGATAACTGTTTCCTGTACTTCTTCATCAGGGGTTGGCGTCCATTCTGCAATAAACTCTGCCAACGCCCTGCTCTGGATTGTTGATGTGCTTTCAAACTTCAGGCCAAAGCTGGACAACTCCAATGCCCACTCCACTATCCTGCCGGTGGCCTCTGGGTTTTGAAGTATCCTTTGCAGCGGGAAGCAGGTGACAACCGTGATCTCATGGGCTTGGAAGTAGTGGCGCAGTTTCCTTGAGGCCATGACAAGGCCAAAGATCAATTTTTGCATGCCAGAATACCTGGATCTAGCCCCCTGCAACAGGGAGCTAACGAAGTATACTGGGCGCTGCACCACCTTCTTCCTTGCCGTGTCCTTGGGGTTGCTTCCGCTGCCGTGCTACTCTATGTCCTGATCCATATCTGGCCTTGCCGGGCCGCTCTCTTCCTCTTCCCCGGGCGGGACACTTGCTGAGGTGGCTGCTTCCTCTACTTCCAGCTACGCTACTAGGGCCGCACTAACCACTTGATTAGTTGCTGCCAGATATAGCAGCAACGGCTCTTGTGGTTTGGGTGCGACCAAAGTAGGCACTGAAGACAAGTAGGCCTTCAAATCCTGCAGCGCTGCATCTGCTTCCGGGGTCCACTTCATGGGTCCTGCCCTCTTCAAAATCTTGAAGAACGGCAAGGCGCGCTCGGCAGACTTGGAGATGAATCTGCTAAGCGCGGCAACGCATCCTGTCAAACGCCTCACATCCTTAACTGTCTTGGGTGCCTATATCTGCTCAATAGCCTTGATCTTATCGGGGTTGGCCTCTATCCCATGGTGGGACACAAAGAAACCAAGTAGCTTGCCGGAGGGCACGCCAAACACGCACTTCTCTAGATTCAGTTTCAAGTTGATCTTGCGCAGATTAGCAAATGTCTCTTCTAAATCCTGGATGAGGGTTGATCTGTCCTTGGTCTTGACCACAATATCATCCATATAGGCTTCCATGTTCCTGTGCAACTATGGTTCAAAGCCAATCTGGACTGCTCTTGCAAAAGTGGACCCGGCACTCTTCAACCCGAAAGGCATGCACACAAAGCAGTATGTGCCGCATGGGGTGATGAATGAGGTCTTTTCTTCATCTTCCTTGGACATAAAAATCTGATGGTACCCAGAGTATGCGTCCAGAAAGAGAGCAACTCACATCCTGAAGTAGAATCCACGATCTGGTCGATGCACGGCAAGGGAAATGGGTCCTTTGGGCATGCTTTGTTCAGATCCGTGAAATCTATGCAAAGCCTCCATTTTCCATTAGCCTTGCGCACAACCACTGGGTTTGCTAACCACGTTGGATGCAGTACTCCTCTGACCAAACCAGTTGCTTCAAGTTTCTTGATTTCCTCAGCAATAAACTGCTGCCACTCCAAGGCCTGCTTCCGAACCTTCTGCTTGACGGGCCGGGCATGTGGGCAGACAGCAAGGTGGTGCTCGATTACCTCCCTGGGAACACCGGGGATATCAGATGGTTGCCAGGCAAACACATCGATATTCGCCCGCAGGAAGGCAACGAGTGCGCTTTCCTATTTGTCATCAAGGGTGGCGCTGATAGTGAAAGTACCATCAGCGCTAGCCAGCCCTGCCGTGACCTTTTTCACTTGTGGTGGAGCAGCCTTGGATTTCTTGCTATTGGAACTCTCTAGCATGTCATCAACGGGCGCGGCACATTCCACAGAGGTACGCTTCTCGGATTCCTTGCCAGTGCCTCTGCTATGCTTTTCCTTGGTGGGAACTGTGGCTTCCGTGACCGCTGCTGCGACCGCGTCCCGGTACATCTTATCCACGCAAATAATTGCGTCTTTCTTGTCCGACGGAATGGAAATGACGCCCATCGGCCCTGGCATCTTCAAGGTGTTGTAGGCATAGTAGGACGCTGCCATGAATTTGGCCAGGGCCGGGAGCCCAATGATCCCGTTGTACGGCAGGGGGAGTTCAACCACATCAAACACAACTTTCTCAGTCCTGTAGTTCAACTCTCCTCCAAATGTCACTGGCAACGTAACCTTTCCCTTAGGACGGCTCCTACCGGGATTGACTCCTTGAAACGTGCCTGTGGCCTTAAGTTCTTCCTCTGCTATCTGAAGTTTGCTGATAACCTTTGGGGAAATCAGATTCAACCCGGCCCCGCCGTCAACCAGCATCTTTGTGACCTTGAGGTTGCGAATTGTTGGTGAGACCAACAACGGCAAGCACCCTACCGCAGTAATGCGGTCGGGGTGGTCCTCTTCATCAAAGATTATGGGCATGCGTGACCACTTGAGCGGCTTCCGAGAATCTGCCACTGGCTCCACGACATTGACTTCATGCGCCCACTGTTTTAGTTGGCGGTGAGAGGAGTGCAAAGATGCACCCCTGTCAATGCACAGGGCGTCAATGGCCTTCTAGAATTCCTACTCACTGGTTTCCTCTTCATTCCCTCCATCACTCTCATTACTGCAATCCTCCTTCTCTCGGCCTTTGGCGGGTTTCCCTTGGTTCCGAGGAGCCTTGCCGGGGAGATTTGCTTCACCACCCGGCCCTTCCCGCCAGCGCCATTCTGACCTTTTTTCCTTATAGTGCTTCTCATACTCAGCCTTCTGCCTCTTGACAAGCTACTCAACCTGATGACACTCCTGGAGATCATGGCCCTTGGTCCGATGAATCTTACAGTACGGCCCATCACTTTTCCCAGCTTTCTCGGCAGCCGCCGCCTCCCGGCAGTCAGCGCATGTGGTAGCCTCCTTGCCGGGGGCTTCAGCCTTGGCCTTCTTGCCGGTACTAGGCGTGCCTTAGCCCTCAACAGTCATCACAGTCTTATCCTTGCGCTTCTTGTTGTTCTTCTTGTTCTTCTTCTTCTTACTGATGGTTTTGTCGTCATCTTCTGAGTCAATGTCGATGCAATCTTCCTCTCCAGGAAGTTTCCTCCCCTCCTCCACCCGAGTAGATTTGTCCACCAAAGTGTAGAGTTCCTTCACAGTCTTGGGCAACCAAACGTTCATCTTGGAACGTGTCCTACAGTTCCGCACGTTAGATTGGAAGGCAGCTATCACGGCAGCTGGGTGGATATCTGGGATATTTCTGTGGACTCAGCTGAATCTCTGCAAGTACTTCTGTAGAGTTCTCCCTCTTTCTGCTGGAGAAGCTGCAAGTCACTGGGTTGCCCTGGTTCTTGATGGCCGCCCGTGAAGGCACCAATGAACTCGTGGCGCATGTCAGCCCAGGTTGAAATGGAGTTCTCCGGCAGGTGCATCAGCCAAGACCTCACATTTGACTTGAGGGCCAAAGGGAAGTAGTTGGGGAACACCTTCTCATCTCTTCCCCCGACAGCTCGAACGGTGAAGGTGTAGATGCTCAAGAACTCTGCCGGGTTTAGTCTCCCATCGTACTTCTCGGGTATCTCTGGCTTGAACGTGTGAGTGGACGGCCAACGGACTTGCCGCAGCTCACAGGTGAAGGCAGGGCACCCAACCTCGAAAGGCAGGCACCCGCCATCTCCGAGTGCGGGCTCGTCGACGTCAGGGCCATCGCACCCATTGGACCGGCGAGGGTTGTCGCGGCGCCGCACGTCGATGACGCACACGCCTTCCCTTCGCCTGCCCTCCGGGACACACTGTCGGCCTTGACGCGCTCGAGGGTCTGACGAGGCCATCGAGACGTCATCGGGTTCTTGGTTTTGCGGCTCCCGGGCGGCTTGCCGTGGTGGG